>PDHQ01000121.1:0-96071 GCA_003339415.1 Ophiocordyceps camponoti-saundersi (nom. inval.)
AATATTAAAAAATATTAAAAAATATTAAAAAATATTAAAAAATATTAAAAAATATTAAAAAATATTAAAAAATATTAAAAAATATTAAAAAATATTAAAAAATATTAAAAAATATTAAAAAATATTATAGAAAATAGGAATTAAAAATTAGATTTTGCCGCCTTTCACCGCCTTTAAAAGGGTATAAAAACCCCTCCTTACTCCCTCTCTCTCTCTCTCTCTTTCTCTTCCTTTTTTCTTTCTTTTTTTTTAAGCTAATTAATAAAAATAATAATAATAATTAGAAAGATTTTTAATAAAAATTAATAAGTTATATAATATACTTAAGTTATTTTTATTAATAGTTATTAATTATATAATATACCTCCCTATCCTAATAGTATTATAGCTTATTAACTTAAGTTTTATTAATAATTAACTTTTATATATTCTACGGATCCCGCGCTTATAATAACGCGGATACGGACTTTTTATTCTTATATTATAAGCGGACTCCGCTCTTTCTATTACCTTATAGCGATAGCCTCGAGCTATGCCCGGAGCGGCTCCGGGGGGGAGGGTAATATTATATAAGTTAATCGCGACCGCGAAAATTTTTTACCCGGAATATAGCTCTACTCCGAATCGTAATAAACTTAGACCTAAAAGTTTACTATACCTCTTACCTTATTAGAAGCTAAGGCGAGTATTAGTAAGATTATTTCGGGGGACGCCTTAATCTTTATATAAGTAATTATTAAATAAGTAGCGGAGTTTAAGAGGGTTTAGGGAGGCGCCCCTTTTACTCTAATTTTATTAATTAATAGTATTTCCTTAGCTATTACGGCCGCGGTTTCCTTTTTTTTCTATAGCTCCGGGGGGAGCGGAACTCCTCCGATATAAGCTATAATTATAGCTAAAGCGCCGGAGAAAATTATTAAAAAATAGATTCCTAAGTAATATAAATATTAGCTTATAATTCGCTTTAACTTTATTATTACTTCGCTCTAAGTTTAAGGCCTTAAGATAATTATAATAAATATTAATTATAAACTCTATAAATAAGGCTAAGCTTTTATAATAAGGAAATTACTTAGTAGTAATATTATAGTAATATTTTAAAATATTATTTATAAGCTCTAGTCCGATTTAAGGTAATTTTATATTACTTTTAGAGAAAAGGTACGCTTAATTAATAAAGGTTATACTCTTATTATAAAAAAAGTGCTAGCGTAAGCCTTATAATAAGATAGTAAGGAAGCTTTTTAGAAGAAGATCGAATTATTAAATAAGGTCTTAATAATATAATTATATACGAAAAGATATTATTTAGAAACTTAGCGGAGTTCCCTTATAATTATTATTAATAGCGTAATAAATATAAATTAGATTTATAATAAAGGTATAATAATATAAGCAGAGATTTTTAACGCGGAACCTTATAAGCTAAAAGTTTAACCTTAGTAATATTTTAAATATTATTAGCTTAAATATATTACTAAATATTATATAGCAAAGCTATAATATAGCCGGTACTCTGCCTTTCCGTACGCGGAGGGCGAGTTAGCTTACCTTATAGCGTACGGAAAAAGACCGTACTATTACCCTCTTTATCGGGGGATTTACCTTAAGTAAAGTTAACTTTACCTTAAGATAAGAGTAGCGTAGGACCGGGTAAAGGATATTTATATTTCCTAACCCTGGAGATTTACGGATCGGAACTCCGTATATACCGCCCCTCCTCCCCCCCTAGCGTTAACTAGAGTCTAATAGTAGCCGGGGTAGAAATACTAAAGAGCGAATATAGTAGCTCCGCTTCTAACCCCCTCTCCGAACTTATCCGTAGCTCCGCCGCGATAATTAGGCCGCTTTTCGGAACTAGCTATTATAAGGTTTATTATAAGCTAATAGAACCTTTATATATTCTTTAGTTACGTTAATAAAGCCTTAATCGAATAGATTATTTAAGATATTATAATTAAGCGCGGGGATTTAGTTTATAGTAATAATAACGCTTAGGAAAATAAATAGCCGTACGGACTCTATACTAGACCTAGACTACGCGTACTTTTACTACCGCGGACTCCGCTTCGGAGGATATATTAGCTTCCTAATTACTTATTATTACTAGACTTATTTAAGGTATAGAGTGCTAGGTGCGGACTTAGTCCGGCCCTAAACTAAGGTAACGCTTAAGGGGAGGGTTTTACTCTAAGTTCTCCGGTTTTTCCTACTCCTAAAATATATATAAGATAGTTCTAAGCTATATTAGGCATATTAGCGTATAAATATTATTATTATTATTAAGTTTTATTAAGTTTATATACTTTATAGTAAGGAAAATAACTAGCGCTTTATATAATAAATATCCTTAAATATAAGAAAAAAAAGTCTAGCTATTATATAATAATAATACTAATAGGAGAATAGTAAGCGGAGATCTAACTAATAGCTATATTATTATCTAATATTTTTATTTACCTTAATAATACTTAGGATCTTAGGTATATTAAAGCTATTATTATTTAACGCCTAAATTATTTTTTAATAGTTTTATTTATAAGTTATAATAAGGTAATAGTAAAATTATATTATATTTATATTAGAAATCCTTACCTATTTAATATATATCGGATAAATAGTAATAGGGCTTATATTACTTATATATAGCGGTTTTATATAATAAGATACTTTTTCGTATAATAAGGCTAAGCGTTATAAACTCCTAAGCTAGTACCTTATACTTTAGTAACTACTCTTATTAAGTTACCTAATAGCTAGTAGCGGGGATAGGTAATAATAATACTAAGCGGAGCGCCTCCTAATATAGAGAAATATATTATTATTTTAGATAATAAGTAATAGGGGGCGGGGGTAGAAAAGAAGTAATAGTAAGGTTAGACGATAAGGAAAAAGGAAAAGAAAAAAAAAATTAAAGGAAAAGAAAAAAAAAATTAGGCGTTTAGGACTTATAGCTTTACTTTTTTTTTTTAAAATTAGGCGTAGGGGTTAGATAATACTTAGAAAAAATTAATAGTAATTTTCGGAAAAAATAATAAAAAAAATATAAAAATATAAAAAAAAAGGAAAGTAAAGATAGAAGGTTTAATAAAGTAAAAATATAAGAAAAAAAAGAGTATAAGTTTTATATAATTTAAGTAAGTTATTAGATAATAGCTTTAATCCGTAACTTATAAAAATTTATAAAAATAAAAGTTAATAAGGCTAAGTTAGGGCTATTTTTAGTATAGGCGTTAGCTAAGTTATTTTTACTATTAATTTATTATATTTTTAAAATTTCCTTACGCTTATATAACTTACGAATAGCTATAATATCGATTATTAGCTATTTTTCTATTATTAAGCCGAGCCTTATTAGGTAATCGTATAATAAATATAAGTTTATATAAAGAATAAGGGGGATCGGAGGCGTGCTTAGAGATTATATAATAGCTTAAATAGTTAAGTAAAAGGCTAGGCTAATATTAACGCTATTTACTATACCGTAAAGTTCGCTTACTAGGATATTTCGAGTAACTTTTTTATACTTCGTAAAAGTTTAGTAAAGAATATTACCTTATATAATAAATAAGTTAGAGGACCGGTCTTCCTTACTAAGAATAATTAAAGTACTAAGCTATAAGGTAAAGTCCTTATTATTTACGAATAACTTATCTATAAAAATAAATAGTTTTATATAAAATAAGTTAAGTAAAATAAACCGTAAACTATAGGTAGTATTATTAATCTATTACTAAATATATTTATTAAGGGCTAAAATATCCTATAAGGAAAGATCGGCTACTTAAGCGGCTACCGTAAGGTTATATAACGCTTTTAATTAATAGATAGAAGTAATATATACTCCTTAGGCTCGCTAGCTAATAAAGTCCTACGGGGTAATATCGGTAGTTAGGTTAATAACGTAAAAGCCTTTTACTTATCTTTTTTATATAAGAACGATATCGTATAATTTACGCGTAATATAATTACTATTAAAGTTAATAGATAAGCTATTAGTAAAGAATATTTTAAGCTTTATATAAAGCTTTGCCCGTTTTAACTTATTTTCCTTAAGTTTAGAGAATATATCGGATATAAAAAAAATATATTATCCGTTTATAAGCTTATTATTCTAAATAAGTCGGGGCCGGCTATTATAAATAAAAGATATAGATTATATAATAAGGGCGTTATATAAAGGTTCGTACGATAATAATTATAATATATCTTAAACTAATATAATTCTAATTCTACTAGCCTATATAGTAGCTTCTTAATATATAAATAAGTATAAGGTAAATATTAATCTTATAGTTTTTTAGGAAAGTGCGCGTATATTATATAACTTAAGGGATCGGTAAACTACGTATACGCTTATATAATATCTCGTAGTTCGCCTTAATAGTTATATAATTTTATAAGGGTAAGTTTAAAAGTAAAAAGGAGGCGCTATAATATACGTAGAATTATAGGTAATTATATAAGGATTTCCTTTTTACTATTATTTTTATAGCCTTAAATAACTAAGCGGGACTTTTCGTAAGGGCTATTATTTAAGTTTTTTATTTCTTATATAAGACGCGTTTTAAAAATATATCTTATAGGGTCCGAGGAAAGGTTATATTAAACGAAAGTAAAGACTTCTTATATAGAGAGGGTATTAATTTCCTTATAGTTAGAGGCCTTAAATAATTATCTTAAGGTAATAATAATACCCTATTATTATAATTATATAATAAGTATATAGTTATTTTTTTCCTTCGTAGTAATAAATATAAAGGGAAAAGCTTTATATAAGTATTAGAATATATATATTACTAGCTACTTAGGAATATAATACGCGTTAAATACGCGTAGCACGCGTCGTAAAGATAACTATCTCTATATAAATAAAGTAGGAGGTTAGGGATACGTATAAAAAGGAGTCGAACTTAAGATAATACTAATCCGAGACTAATATAATATTAATATAATATATAAAGTTAATATAGGAGAAGAATAGGGAGGTAGTTAGTAGGAGGAGGAATATATATATAATATACTTACTTTTCTATATTTTTTAAAAAAGAAATAAGTTATAAGTAAAGTTATTATTTAATCTTTTATAACTTTATTAGCTAAAGTATATCGTATAGTAAATATAATATTCTTATATATTATATAATTTAGATAAGTTACCCGAACCTTATTATTTAAGTTAATATAATATACGTATTCTAAGTTTAATCTATTAGTATTTCTATTATAAGAAATTTATAATATAATTTTAGCTACCTATTTAGCTTAAGAAAGATACCTAACTAATATTAATTAGTAATAAAGCTAAGTTATATCGCGGACTTAACTACCTTTTATTATTTAAAACTTAGTAACTAATATAAGCTAAAATACTAGCTTCGTTATTATTTAACCTTAGTTTAGATCGGAAATAGAAAAGTAATTTAAATAGTAAATATTTATTAAAATACTAACTTCTAGGAAATTATAATTATTATTTCGATAACGTATAGATATATTTTAACTAGTATCTAGTTAATAACTTAATAATTCGAATATCTTAGTACTTAGTAATAACTTACTATAAGTTAATATTATCTATTTTTTCTTCTCCTTATTTTCGGTTTAGGATTTTTAGGAATTTATTTTAATTTCGACCTAAAATCTTATTAACTTTAGATTAATTTTAATAGTTACTCCGTAATTATTATTTACTAAGCTTTTATAAGTTTAGTACTAAAAGTTTCTTATAATTTAGTTAATTTAGTAATATATAAGAGATAAAAATAATAAAAAATAAAAATAATAAGAAAAAAAAAAAGTAAAATCCTTAAAATTAGAGTCCCCTACCCCTACTCCTAACGCGAATATTTAGGAGGGCGTAACGCGCGATAATCGTATAAGGCTAGCTAAGTAATATCACTATATTAGTAATATCTATTAGATATTAACTTAAATACGAATAGGGATTAGATTATTATTAGACTTATTTTAATATATTAGTTTTTATATAAAGGCGTATTATTACTTATAAATATAGTAAAAGCTTACGTAAAAATAATAATAGCTAGGATAGTTTATTAAGTTAATATTAATCTATATAAAGTTAAGTTTTAATAAGCTATATATATATTATTATATTAAATACTTTTTTTAGCGTATTAATAATAAGCGGTTATTAATTAAAATACTTATTCCTAATAAGTATCGATTTTTAGCTCCTACTTACTTATATAGCTAATATAATTTTAATATAAGGGTACCTTTTTAATATCGCCGCGCTAAATAATATTACGCTACGCTTAAGATAATAGCGTAAGCGGCGGCGGGGATATAAAAAAATTACGCTTAGCGGGTTATATTTAATAAGGCGTAATAGGCGTTACCGCGAAAATAGGTAATAATATTTATAAGCGCGGGTAAAAAATAATTATAGATACCGTAAAAGGAGCTTATAAGGGGCGCGTAAAGAAAATAAAGGTAGGACGCGCGTAATATATATTCGAAGCTAAGTTTAGAATATATTAGAAACCGGGTTAATCTTAACTTATAATTAATATAAATTAGAGCTAGAATTAATATATTTTTACGCTACTAGCGAATTAAAGCTTTAAAAATATTATTATTATTAATATTATTCTTAGACTTAGGATTTAAAATAATAATCTAATAACTATACGAAGCGGTAAGTATATAAAAAGGTAATCCTAATATATAATAAATCTTAAGTTAAAATTAGTAAAAGCTTATTATAATACTAACTTAGGATTAACTTAAATTTACTTTCTTATATATAATAATAATAATAATAATAATAATAATAATAATAAAAATAGAAAAAAGAGGAAAGGAATAAGGAGCTTAAGTATAAGGTAATTTATAAGTAAGGTATTAAGTTACTAATTTACCTTACTAGATAAGGTATATACTTACCCCTCTTATAAATAATATATCGGTATATATTAACCCCTCTTATAGATATAAGAGGTATATACCTCCTAAGTATAAATATCCCCCTCCCCCCCCCCCCTTTAAAATTTTTTTTTCCCTTTCCTTTTTATAATTACTTTAGTTTTTCTTATCTATTTTTCGCGGATAACCCGGCGAAAGTTTACTAGGTATTATATTTTTTATTTAGTATATTATATTATATTTATTTTTCGTTTTTTTAGTTCTTAGATTAGAAAGAAAATATTACTAAGGGATTACGGTACCCCCGGGGTTAAGAATTATACCGCCCTAGGGGTATTATAATATAAAAATTATAATAACCCGGCGGAATTATAAATATTATAATATAGGAACGCTTAATATTATAAAAAGGAGATAACCCTCGCTAGCTACGGGGGTTTACCGGTTAATAGGGGAGATTCCCTTTTACGTAGCTAGTATTTACTAAGGGTTTTTAAAATAAAACGCCTTAGTAATATCCTTATAGCTAGCTTATATTATATTTAAGGGAGTTATCTATTAATCCTAAGGTTTAGAAATAACTAAGCCCTAAGATTAGCTTATAATAGTAGCTAATAATATATAATATTAGGCTCTAAGTTAGTAATAATATATAGCGTTAAGTTTACTACCTAAACCTTATCTATTATTTATAAAATATAGATAATAGGGAGATATAATATATAGCTTAATATATATTATTTTAGGAAATTATACTAAAATTTTTAAAAAATATATCGGATATCGGTATAATATTAACTTAAATTTATCTATAAATTAGTAAAATAAGGATATTTACTAATCCTAAACTATATAAGTTTTTAAAAATAGAGAAATAATTTAATTTATAAGAGCTACTAAAAGAACTTAATTATACTTAAATTACTTACTTAATAAATATATATACCTAACTATAAAAAGAAAAACTATTAGTATTAAAATATATATATTATTAGCTACTTAGGAATATAATATATATTAAATATATATAATACGCGTTATAGAGATAACTATCTCTATATAAATAAAGTAAAAGGTTAGGGATATATATAAAGAGAAGTTAAATTTAAGATAATACCGATCTAAAACTAATATAATATTAATATAATATACGAAGTTAATATAGGAGGAGGATAGGGAGGTAGTTAGTAAGAGGAGGAATATATATATAATATACTTACTTTTCTATACTTTTTAAAAGAGAGATAAGTTATAAGTAAAGTTATTATTTAATCTTTTATAACTTTATTAGCTAGAGTATATCGTATAGTAAACGTAATATTCCTATATATTATATAATCCGGATAAGTTACCTAAACCTTATTATTTAAGTTAATATAGTATACGTATTTTAGGTTTAATTTATTAGTATCTCTACTATAAGAAGTCTATAATACGACTCTAGCTACCTATTTAGCTTAGGAAGGATGCCTAACCGATAATAAGTTTTTATTATATAGGGGCATAATTAGGATTTTAAACTATACTTTTTTCTCTATAAGTATAATAAGAAGGGAGTAGAGATAAGGTTTAACCTATATTATATAAAATTTAGTTAATCTTATAGGGAGTTTAAGGATAATATCTTACCTATTAAAACTAAAAATATAGAAAGGACCTTACTATTTATCCTTTTTACGCTAAATAAAAACTTTACTTTAAAAAGGAAGCGATAAGATATCGTATAAGTTAGGTTTATTTTAAGTATAGAGAGCGCGTAAAATATCCGCTTAAGCTTTAATTTATCGTACTTATTTTATAGCGCACTAAATCGCTTAGGCTCTTATAATAATATTAGGGGCTAGGGGCGAGTTATATAAAATATAGGGGTAAGCGCTAAAAATAAAAAATATTAGGATAAGGCTATTTAATCTAGCTATATTATTAATAGCCTTAATAGCTATCTAAAAAATAGTTATATTATTAGTTTTAGTACTAATTTCCTATTATAAGATATTATACGCTTACTTAAAAGGGGCGTATATATATTTAACTTTACTAATCGCCTAATACGCTTTAATAGGCACTTCTTTATATATAATACTAAGTAGTTTCGCGTTTATACGAAACTTTAAAAAGGAAAAGTTAGTCCCGGTATCGTAAGAGATAATATCTAGTAAGCTTTAATATATATAAATCTAGCATTTATATAAGGCGTTCTAAGTATTTACCGCTAATATACTTCGTATAAAAATAGTAGCTTAGAAAAATATAGCTTCGTTAATAGTATATAGGACCGGCCTACTATTAAGGTAAAAAATATCGATAATTAGTAAGTAGTTAAAGTTATAGTTATTTTAAAGAGAGAATTTAAATCGCTAAGGTTTTAAGTTATATAATTAGTATTAGTAATATAAACGTTAAATTAACTTAAGGGCTATAGGGGTTATATCCGAATATTAATTAAGTATCCTTCCTAAGCTAAATAGGTAGCTAGAGTTATATTATAGACTTCTTATAATAGAGATACTAATAAATTAAACTTAGATTATATATACTATATTAACCTAAATAATAGGGTTCGGGTAACTTATCCGGATTATATAGCGTATAAGAATATTATATCTACCGTATAATATACTCTAGCTAATAGAGTTATAAAAGATTAAATAATAACTCTACTTATAACTTATCTCTTTTTTAAAAAATATAGAAAAGTAAATATATTATATATATATTCCCCTTTCTACTAACTACCTCCTTATCCTTCTCCTATATTAACTTTATATATTATATTAATATTATATTAATCTTAAATTAATATTATCTTAAGTTTAACTCCTTTTTATATATATCCCTAACTTTCTACTTTATTTATATAGAGATAGTTATCTCTATAATATATATTATATATATTTAATATATATTATATTCCTAAATAGCTAGTAATATATATATTCTAATATTAATAGCTTTTTTTTTTATAGTTAGGAATATATATTTATTAAGTAAGTAATTCGGGTATAATTAGGTTCCTTTAGTAGCTTTTATAAATTAAATTATTTCTCTATTTTTAAGGATTTATATAATTTAGAACTAGTAAATACCCTTACCTTACTAATTTATAAATAAACTTAAGTCGATATTATGCCGATATTTAATATATTTCTTAATAATTTTAATATAATTTCCTAAGATAGTATATATTAAGCTATATATCGTATCTCCCTATTATCTATATTTCGTAAATAATAAATAAAATTTAGGTAATAAACCTAACGCCGTATATTATTATTAGCTTAGAGCCTAACGCTATATATTATTAGCCGCTATTATAAGCTAATCCTAAGGCTTAGTTATTTCTAAACCTTAAGACCGGTAAATAACTCCCTTAAATATAATATAAGCTAGCTATAAGGATATTACCGGGGTATTTTATTTTAAAAACCCCTAATAAATACTAACTACGTAAGGAGGAATCTCCCTTATTAACTAATAAACCCCTATAGCTAGTAAGGGTTATCTCTTTCTTATAATATTAAGTATTCCTATATTATAATATTCGTAATTCCGCTAAGTTATTATAGTCTTTATATTATAATATCTCCGGGGCGGCGTAATTCTTAACCCCGGGGGTACCGTAATCTCCTAATAATATTTTCTTTCTAGTTCGAGAATTAGAGAAACGAAGAATAAATATAATATAATATACTAAATAAAAAACGTAATACTTAGTAAATTTTCGCTAGGTTATCCGCGAAAAATAGATAAGAAAAACTAAGGTAATTATAAAAAAGGAAAGGAAAAAAAAAATTTTAAAAAAGGGGGGGGGGGGGATATTTATACTTAAGAGGTATATACCTCTTATATCCGTAAAAGGGGTTAGTATATACCGATATACTACTTATAGAAAAGGTAAATATATACCTTATTTAGTAAGGTAAATTAGTAACTTAGCACCTTACTTATAAATTACCCCGCGCCTAAGCTTTTTATTTTTTTCCTTTTCTTTTTACTTTTATTATTATTATTATTATTATTATTATTATTATTATTATTATATATAGGAAGGTAAATTTAAGTTAATTTTAAGTTAGTATTATAATAAGCTTTTATTAACTTTAACTTAAGATCTATTATATATTAGGACCGCCTTTTCGTATACTTCCCGCTCCGCGCGGTTATTAGATTATTATTTTAAATCCTAAGTTTAAGAATAATATTAACGATAACGATACTCTTAAGGCTTTAATTCGCTAGCGGCGTAAAAATATATTAATTCCGGCTCTAATCTATATTAGTTATAAGTTAAGATTAACCCGGTTTTTAATATATTCTAAACTTAGCTTCGAACGCGTATTACGTGCGTTATACCCTTATCTCCTCTACGCGCCCCTTATAAGCTCCTTTTATAATATCCGCGATTACCTTTCGCCCGCGCTTGCGAATATTATCGCTTATTTTCGCGGTAATATTTATTATACCTCGTTAAATATAACCCGCTAAGCGTAATCTTTTTATATCCCCGCTATTATTTACGCTATTATCTTAAGCGTAGCGTAACGCTATTTAGCGCGGTAATATTAAGAAAATACCCCTATATTAAAATTATATTAGCTATATAAGTAAGTAGGAGCTAAAAATTAACGCTTATTAAGAATAAATATTTTAATTAGTAACCGCTTATTATTAGTACGCTAAAAAGAGTATCCGGTACGATAATATATATATAGCTTATTAAAACTTAACTTTATATAAATTAATATTAACTTAATAAACTATCCTAGCTATTATTACTTTTACGTAAGCTTTTACTATATTTATAAGTAATAATACGCTTTTATATAAAAATTAATATACTAAAATAAGTTTAATAATAATCTAATCCTTATTTATATTTAAGTTAATATTTAACTAATATTATTAATATAGTAATATTACTTAGCCGGCCTTATATAATCGTCGCGTATTACGCCCTCCTAAACGTCCGCGTTAGGAGTAGGGGTAAGGGACTCTAATATTAAGGATTTTGCTTTTTTTTTTTTTTTTCTTTTTATTATTTTTATCTTTTATTATTTTTATCTCTTATATATTACTAAATTAACTTAATTATAAGAGACTTCTAATACTAAACTTATAAAAGCTTAGTAAATAATAATTATAGAGTAATTATTAAAACTAATCTAAGGTTAATAAGATTTCGGGTTAAAATTAAAATAAGTTCCTAAAAAACCTAAACTAAAAATAAAGAGAAGAAAAAATAGATAATATTAACTTATAGTAGGTTATCGCTAAATACTAAGATATTCGAATTATTAAGTTACTAACTAGATATTAGTTAAAATATATTTATATATTATCGAAATAATAATTATAATTTCCTAGAAGTTAGTATTTTAATAAATATCTATTATCTAAATTATTTTTCTATTTCTAATCTAAACTAAGGTTAAATAATAATAAAGCTAGTATTTTAGCTTATATTAATTAACTAAGTTTTAAGTAATAAAAGGTAATTAAGTCCGCGATATAACCTAGCTTTATTACTAATTAGTATTAGTTAGGTATCTTTCCTAAGCCGAATAAGTAGCTAAAATCGTATTATAAACTTCTTATAATAAAGATACTAATAAATTAAACTTAAATTACGTATACTATATTAACTTAAATAATAAGGTTTAGGTAACTTATTTAGATTATATAGCGTATAAGAATATTATATTTACCGTACGATATACTCTAGCTAATAGAGTTATAAAAGATTAAATAATAACTTTACTTATAACTTATCTTTCTTTTAAAAAGTATAGAAAAATAAGTATATTATATATACGTTCCCCCTCCTACTAATTACCTCCCTATCCTCCTCCTATATTAACTTCGTATATTATATTAATATTATATTAGTCTCGGATCGGTATTATCTTAAGTTTAACTCCTCTTTATACGTATCCCTAACCTCTTACTTTATTTATATAGAGATAGTTATCTCTACGACGCGTGCTACGTATATTTAACGCGTATTATATTCCTAAGTAGCTAGCGATATATATATTCTAATACCGAAAAACTAGCCTTTTTTAGTAAGTTATAAAGCTATTATATATAAGGGTAGCTAAAATATTAATAAAGCTATTATAACTTTTATTCTATATAATATAATATAGATTCTTACTTCGAGATATTAAAGAATAAATATCCCTATTTCCTAATAATAGAAACTATTATATTATCGTATTATATAATAATATCCCTTATATTATCGTAGAAAGTACGAAAGCAGTTAGTATTTTTAAGATAGAAAAAAAATAAGGTAGAAATATCGAGAATATAGTAAAGGACTTTGCTAAGGGGGTTTTATATAATAATAATTCTAATTAGCTTAATAAGTTCTAAGAAGCTAAAATAAATCGTATTCTTAGTTAGGGTTTAGTTAATAGTTATATAAGGGTATTCCTAGATATAAGCTTCTACTTATAGTTTACCTATAGTTAAGATTTACGTAGCTCCTATATCTTAAAGCTTACCTTAGTACGTTATATAATATATATCGGAAAGGAGGAATTATTCTATAGAAACTACTAGGGCTTTTAGTTAGTAGATATTATCGCTAGTAAGGCGGTATATATAGGCCGCTATAGTAAAAAACGAAACCGCGTTTTCGCCGCTAATAATTTCTTTTTTAATATTAAAGTTTTCGTTATATAATTATAAAAACTAGGAATCTTATTTATTAGAACCTTTATATAATAGGAGGAATACGCTAAATTTTTCCTTTATAAGGGGGTTTTAGCTAGTTTCTTTATAACTAGTAAGGTATTACTTACGTGCGCGTTAGATATCGTCTAACTTATAGTTCGTAAACTAATATCTTTCCTTTTTATATATAAAGTATCTTCGTATTATACGAGGTAAAATTCCTCGATTAGTCTTAAATTATAGGATCAGATTAGATCTATTAGGCAGGCGTTAGAGGACAAGGCATAAGGGGACAAGGGATAGGAGGACAAGAAAAGGGAACTTAGAGGAATTATTATTATTATTAGACTTACTATTAGACTAATATAAAAGGGATCACGATTACTAATACCCTAACGTATAACCCTATACGATCTAATCTAATCCTATAATTTAAGACCGATAAGGGATTTTATAATAATAAGACTAGGATTTAGCGCGTTACTATACGAGCTATAGAATTAATATAACGGTATCGTTTAGTAACGATAGCTAAGTATTTAAGGATTTCGGCAGATTATTAAATTAGGAAGCGAAGCGAGTTTTAATTAGGTTAAGCGGGAGCTACCTAAAGTAAGTCTAGCTATAGCTACCTATTATTACTAGAAGAGCGGCCCTATAATAAGTAAGGTAGGAAGGATTATATAAGCGAGAATAAGGGGGGAAAAAGGACGAGAGAATATAAGAAGACCCCGTAAGTGCGGATAATCTTCCCTTTTTTTTCCTTTCTTTATTATCGCCGAAGGTAGTTAAGATAAGAAAAACGTTAAGATAAGTAAGTAAAAAAGATTAGGGGCGTATAATCTTCCTAAATAGATTAACGTTAGAAATCTTTTAATTCGAAGAAATAAATATACCTAATAAAAAAAAACTTAGTTCCGCTAGATATTTAGTAATTATAAGTATTATAGGTAAAGGTAAATTATTAGAGTATACCTAAGAAGTGCCCTAAGGTAAAAGATTAAAAAATAATATCGGATATAAATATAGGTTTATTATAAAGTTTGCCTAGTTTATTAGAAAATTTACTATATCGTCTATTTTATCCCTTTCCCCTAGTAAGTTAGACTAGTCTAATAATCGTATACCTAGTACTAATATAAAGGAGTATTACTAAACTAAAGGGTAAGCGTTACGTTATAATAGCGTTAACTTTACTATTAGGGCTTAAGCTATTTACTAGATACCCGAAAGATATCTTAGCTAAAAGGTACCTTAATTAATATAATACTAATATAGCACTATTAGGTATCTAAGGAGAGACGTATAATATTATCGTTAGGGAGATCTTCTTTTCGGGTCTTCGTAGTAAGGCTACCGATTAGTATAATAAGTTAGATAACGAAGATCGCACCTAATCTAAGTTAATAACTTTATTTATAAATAAGTTTAAGGAGGTAAACTTAGTCGTAGAGAGTACCCTTATTATAGAGGCGTATAAGTTCGGTTATAAGAAAGGAGAATTACTAGCTAATTATACGAAACGAGCGGAGGTTCTTTATACCCGAGTAAAATTAGAAACTTAATAAATTTTACTTATTAACTTTTTAAATCGGATAACTAAAAACGCCGAGAAGGATAAATAGTATAAGTAGGCTATTATTAAGTATCTTTATATTAATAGTAAGTAGAAGTTATTAATAGTAACGGTAAGCCTAATATAGTCTAATATTTAACTTACTATATATAACTTACGGGATATAATATTTAAAAAAATTAAAAAAGATACCGATAAAGTGCTAGCTATAAAGATAGATCCGTAAAGAATAATAGCTAAGTAATAGGAGATAATAACTAAGATAGCTAAATTAATAAAATAATCTAATATTATAGTAGTAAGTAAGTTAAGTAAATATTTATAGAATTTAGGAGGCTATCTTACTAGCGGATATTCGAGTATATAAGGTATACTTAGATAAACTAGTACCTAAGTATAGAATTAGGGACGTCTATTATAGAATTCTTTAAATATATTATAGTAATAACCCTAAGCCCCTAAACTACCGGGCATAGGACTTAGATACTAACCTCCTAACCCGGATTTATAATAGTATTTTAAATATAGCGAATAAGGCTATATAAGCTATAATTATCTATCTATAGCTCCGTTTAATAAAGAAGCGTTCTAATAGCGGAAAGCTTATTAGGAAACTTACGCGGAGGAGATAAAGGAATAGAGACGCTAGTAACTATATTAAGGTACTAGCCTTAGACCGTTAATAAAGAATTTAACGGTTATTAGTTTAGATATAAGTATTTAATTACTAATAAGATATATAATTAGGATATTACCGGTGCTACCTATAATAAAAAGTCTAAATAGAAAAGCTTTAGATCTTATTACGCCTAATATTAATTTTATATAAAGATAAACTTATACCGCCTAAAAACCTAATATTTAAACCTCTCGTTAGAAAGAAAAGACGGTGCTAACTTCTTAACTTATATAAGGCCGCGTAACTAAACCGCGCCTTAGAGTAGAATTTAACTTAGATAACTTAGATAAACTATAATAGGATAAATTAAAGTAGGAAATTCGTCGCCGATCGGTTATATTAAGTACGGAATTTAATAATAACGCTAGGGAAAGCCCGGCTCTAAGAGACGTACCGACTTTAACTATTCCTAGGCCTATCTTAAGACTAACTACTCGGTTACTACCCCTAAAAGTAGAAATTTAGACTTACCCTTAAGAGCCTAAGCTAGCTAAAAAACGATATAAGTTAGAGAAAATCTAAGCTATAGAAGAATATAATATTCCGCTATTTAAACTAAAAGATAAGTTAAAAAATACCCCGGTAATATTAAATATCTTTTAATTACTCTAAGTTATATTATCGATTCGTACGTAACTTAATAAACTAATATAATATCGGAAGAAAATTAAGTCCCCGAAAGGTAAGGAGGTTATTACGAATCTTATCTAACTATTTAAATCGTAAAACCCGCTAGCGGATATTCTATCTTATAATACGCTTAATTAGGTAATCTAAAGAGATATTATAGCGTTAGCTAAAGCTATCTTATTAATATTAGGGTATATTAAAAGCTATATTAAAAGTTATCGGTATACTATTATTATATTAAACGGAGGCTTTATAGTCGATCTAGTTAATAAGGCCTTTATAGCTAATAACGCCCTCCCCGTAATCTAGTTACCTTAACTAAATATAGTTAAAATAGCGAATAACGAACTCGCGATTATTAAGAGGGTTACTTACTTTTAGGTAATTATAGTAAAAATCTTAGCTAACGTAAAAATATATATACTAAGAGACTACGATAATTAGGATATTCTATTAGGCCGCGTATAGCTAAGACGCGTTAAGGCCGTAGAATATTATATAAAGGAATAACTAAAGATTACTAGCTTAGAAAGTATTACTTAGATTATTCCGATTTTCCTAGCACCTAATTTATTTAAGCTAGATAGGAAGATACTATAAGCCCCTAAATATCTAAAAGCGGTTACTAACGATAAAAATAAGATTATATTTATCGAAGATAATAAGCTTATTTTAGAAAAGGTTAAGGATATTTTATCCGCTATTACTAAATAACTAGCCTCCTAGGTAAAGTAAGACTTTCTAAAAAACTAAAAGCTGCCTCCTATAAGGGCTAGATAGCAGGGTAGCTAAAAATAGTATAGAAGAAGATAGATAAAGTATTATAGCCCTAAATCTAGCGAAAGCTAGTAATATCTATTAGTAAGTAGGTAAAAATAGTACTACTTAAGTTTATATAGAAGAAAATATATAAGGTAATAGGTCTTAAATAGACGGCGGAGAAACCGAAATCGATAAATAAACGGTTACTTAAGTATTTAAAATAGCTTAAAGGAGTAGAAGAATTACTAGAAATAGAATTAGCTAACCCGAAAGAAAATAAAATAGCTAGGAATAAGAGTAATATAGAAAAGGTAATCTATAACTATAATAAGCTAGATATAATAGACCTTCTAAAATATCCCTAATATTAGATAAACTAAGAGAAAATAAGTAATAAGGATAATACTAACTACGTATCGTATCTTAGATAGGTAAATATTATAATAATAAATACTTTAAAACCTATATCTTATAAAGGTATTACCCCGAACTTAATCGTTTATCTTTTATTAGATACCCTAATTAAGGAAATCGACGCGTAGTTTAAATAAAGCCTTATTACGCTAAGAGATTACGTTAAGATAGAAAAATAGAGAGAGAGGGTTATAAGATTATATTTTACTTATAAGGATTACTTTATTTCTACTCTTAAGGAGATTTAACTTACCTAACTAATTACCTATCGAATTAAATTAAAGGAGGGAGTAATACTAGCTATATTTAAATAAATAAGGTATAGTAAGCTTAAACGGATCTTTACGGGTAAGGTATTCCTAATAATAGAAGAAGTAAATATTATTTAACTTATTAGTAATAATACGGAATAGGTAGCTAGAACTCTATTTATTAAGAAGTACCTATTAAACCCGGTAGCTTAGAAAATAGTTTACGATTACCGCGATATTAATAGGAATACGGTAAAACTAAGATATCTATATTATAACTTAAAGGTCGATTTAAACTAAGTATATATTAGATAACTAATAGTTTTCTCTTAGCTAGATATGTTTAATAAATTCTAGTTAATCTTAATATAGCTAGAGGATATATATAAGATAGGCTTTACCGCCCCTAACGGTATATAGGAATATATTAATATACCGTAAGGACTAATAGGCGCCCCCTCTACGTATATAAAATACGGGGATATCGCGTTTAGTAGATTAGTATTAGCGGATAAGGTTAAATACTAAACGTTACTAGGTTTTACTATAAAGTACTTAATATTAATATTCGTTTATATTAACAATTATAACCTTAGTAGCGAAACCTTTAATAGATATTTCGATTTCCTTCGATATTAGTACTTCCTTAAAGTAATATAGGCGCTAATTAGTCTCGCGGGTAAGAAGACGAAGTTATTTAATAGTATAGCCGAATTAGTTAGGTTCGAATTAGAAGTAAGGCGATTTTATTTAAAAACTAAGTATCGGTAGAGATTTGCGTAGTTAGGAGATTATTTCTAATAATAACCCCCTTAATCTTAGGAAAAAGTTTAAATAATATTATAGCTAACCCCGTTCCTTCGTTATTTTATACTAAGGAGAGTAGATAGGGCTAGACTTATTAAAGAAGCGTTCTTTAAAAAGGTAAATAAGGTAACTCTATCGGGACGCTAATCTATATAACTAAAAGTATAATATCGGGATAAACCTATTTAAACGCTAAAGGTAGTAAAAGCTTTATAATTCTTATACTAAGCTATTTAGAATAACGTAATATTCGGAGCATAGACGAATATATAATTTTACCTAGTAATAGATATATCTAATACTAAGACCGGGGCTATTCTCTATTAACTCGATAACTATCCTAACGGAATATTTATTAGAGACTCTAATTTCTAAGATATAAAAATTATTATATAGATATCGTTTCGGCTAAGTAATTTAGAACGGCGATACTCTATACTTAAAAAAGAAATATTAGCTATTATTTACGTAATTAAGGAATACTAATAAATAGTAGATATATCCCTATATCCCCTTAAGATCTATATAGATTATAAAGGTATTATTAACTTAATAACGAATATAGCGGAAACGTATAATAAAGTTATAAGGTAGATTAATATTCTTTAAGAATAAGATATTAAATATATCTACCGCCCGAATATAATAAAGATTATTAGAATCGCGGATAGTATATCTAAGTTATATAATATTTTAAAAAGCGACGCTTTAGATATAGAAAGCCGTATTATATTAGCGCTAAATATTATTAAGGCTACTTAACTCCTATTAGGTAAACTGCTAATAAGTAGAGAGGTATTTTACCTCTAAGCGGCTATATCCCCTTAGCTAGGAGACCCGTAGTATACGGAAATTATACTTTTTCTTATTAATAGAATATAAGTATTATTAAACGATAAATATCGCTATATCTAGAGGTTAGCTATTAGATATTAAGTCTAAAATAAAATCCTATATTATATCGAATCGAATAAATAGTAAGCTAAGTATTATCTATAGTCGAATATCTAGTTAAAGTTATAGAATACTTATAATATATTAGGCTATTTCTCTAAAAAAAAGACTTTAGCGAATTTAAGAGAAATCTTATAGTAGCTAACTTATCGATCGGATATTACCTATTATTATATATCTTATATAATTTGCTAGCAAACCGTACTACGCTTACCTAAGTTAAAATATAGATAGATTACGATATATAAGCCGTAGGAAATAATAGTAGTTAACTTCCTAAGACTTATTACGCCTATTAGTGCTCGTAGGTATTAATATATTCTAATAGCCGTAGATTATACGACGCGTTTCCTATTAACTTAAGTATATAAAAATATAATTAGCCCGGAGGTAGTAGATATATAGTAATATTATTAGAGTTTAGTATTTAGCTAGCCTAAAGCTATTTACTTAGATAACGGACGCTATTTCGCTAATACTATTATAGAAGATATAGCTAAGCGATATAGGGTTAAATAGAAGTTCGGCCTAGTCTTATATTTTTAAAATACTAAACTAGCGGAGAGGTATATCCGACTAGTAAAAGACTAATTATAAAAATAGAGTCTTAAGCGGTCCGGTATCTCCTTAGAAGCGTAGAATAAAGCGTTACCTTAGATTATTAATATACTAAATTCTCGAAAAGTTAAAGTTTTAGGGGTAACTCTAGTAAAGGCTATATTAAGATTTAACCCCGTAATTATATATTAAAATAAAAAGATACTTAAAGTTAAATAATCTAACTTTAACTATTTTAACCGGGATAACTAGATAGTCCGCAATTTAGTATTAGCTATAGTAGAAGAAAAGGACGTAATCTAGGATATTTTAGCTAACTTTAATATAACTAAATATAATACTAAGCTATAATATACTCTATAAGTTAGTAACTTCGTATAGGAAAAGTAAGATAAGGTAAATATATTATATAGGAAGTTCGTAACTATATAAGATAACCTATCTATTATTATTAAGGTTATCTTATCTATTACGTATCTAATCCGTAGCGTTATTAGACGCTAAGTTTTGCGAAAGCTTTATATAAACGATCTTAAACTATTTATACTATATAAGGCATATTTAATACCCCTACGGTAAGTAATATAGGATATAGCTACCCGATAAGGTTATAAGTTAGGCGAAGGAACGGATAAGCTTTAAGGTAAAGACCCTTACGCTCGTAGGAACTCGCTATTATAAGAAGTTAGGGGGGGAAACGTAGGGTTAAGTAGGAAAACTAAGAATAAGAAGGATAACTTACTATAGTAGATATTAAGTTACTATAGTAAGTGTTAATAGTAATTAATAGTAATTATTAATAGCTATTAGCTAGCTAAAGAGTCGCTAACGGTCCGTTTGCTTATTCGCACGTTTACCCTACTTTATTTTCTATTCTCTCTTACCTTACTTTATTTTCTATTCTCTCTACGTTTATTCTCTCTAAGTATACCTCGCATATACCTTTACTACTATATATCTCGCGTCTTCGTATACCGCACTATTACTATTTTCCTTTCCTTACTTATTAAATCTTTCTTAATTAGATTATCGTCGGGCACTATCGTTATCTTCTTTCTTATATACCTTATATTTATCTCCTTCTTCCCTACGCACGACTAACTATTATATATTACTATTATTAACGCACGGTTATCTCCTTTTATATATACTTTTATTTCGTATATTATTACCGTTTTTTATTTAACTTACCTTTTATCGCACTATTTATCTCCTCCTACGTTTATCCTTACTTCGCGTATTATATTATTATCGTTTTCCTCTTATATTGCTATAGCTACTCGAGATAACTACCTAACTCTTAAAGATATAAACCTCTTAAAAAACGAGACGATTAATATTTAGTATTAGAAGATTTATACGGAATACGAAAGATATTAGGGTTTTTTCACCTAAACGATAAAAATAAACTAAAAGGCGAAGGTTACTAAGAACCTTAAGATTACTATAACGACCGGAACTCCTTACGGTTACGTCCTAGCTAAATAGGCCGTAAAAAGAGACTAGCTATTATAATATATCGCTAAAGTAATATAAGAGGAAACCGCTTTAGTAACGGTATCCTAAAATATTTAAAAGTTCTAGACTACTAATAAGAATATTATAGAAGATATCTTACCGTATAACTAGCCGATCCCGTAACCGGAGTTATAATAACTATATACTATAATATATTATTTTATAAATTATATAGTAAAGAAAGATAATAAAGGTAATCTTCCCCTTATATTAGAGATTATTACTAATATAAGGAAAATAAAAAAGGCTATCCTACCTAATATTATAAATTTATTTTCTATTATTATATAGAAATTATAGGAGTAAATAATCCTTAGTATTAACTAAATAATATACGATAAGTTACTAGGTATAATAGACGCTAATATATTAAGGGCGGCTTTATTAAAGTTAGCTCTTAAAAGCTAAGGCTATTATAACTAAGATATTACTATTATTACTTATAGGTCTAAGGCGGGATTTTAAGATATAGAAAAAGTATCGAAATTCAACGTAAATTAGGTTATTCGCCGGGTATTAGGCTAGTAGGCCGATTAGCTTACGTTACCTTAATTATTAATAAAACTATCGAGCGAAATAGCTAATAACGAGGTAGAAGATTTATTAGATAGATATACTCTTATATTAATATTTAAAATTAGGAATAAGGATATAGTTAAACTTATAATTATAATAACTTCCTTAAAAGGGAATAAGGATATAGTTAAACTTATAATTATAATAACTCTTTTAAAAACGCCTTAAGGCCCTAAAACTATATTACTTATCCCTAGTTAGAAGAATATAGGTTAAGGTTAGCTTAAATTACCGGAGTAAGCTCTAAAAGCGAGGTTAGTATAACTTATAGTTAGGATAAAGCTATAATTTTCTATTATAGAAATATCGGCTATTACTAGCCCGAAGTAATCTTCTTTTTCTATTATATAGCTTTCGGTTAAAATATTAGCTATTATTAGCTTAAAGTATCTTTCGTCTTTTATTATATAGCCCTTAGTTATTACTAACCTAAAATCTTCTATTATATAAGCCTTACTTACTATAAAGATACCGACTTCGACGCTTATATCCTTATTCCTAAAATCTTCTATCGTATAAGCCTTACCTATTATAAAGATACCGACTTTAACGCTTATATCCTTAAATATCCTTATAATAGTAGAAAAGATATATCTTACTTTAACGCTTATATTTACTATATCGCTATCTTCTATTACTTTAGCGGTTTATACGCTTTCGGCTACCCCTAAGATTTATAATACGCCCGCGCTAATTTAGGCACCTTTAGCTACCCCTATAATTTAGAACGTAACTATATCGATTTAGGTACCTAAAGATAAGGCTATCTCTAATATTACCTACGTTATAATTATAGGAGCTTTTACTACCCTTTATTAGAAGGAAGCGTTCGAATTATTATTAGCTAAATAGTAAAGTCTAATAGCGCGGTAATTAGAGAAAAATAAGATATAGATAGTAGAATAACGGTTTATTACGAGGAACTAAAAAAAGCGATAGGAAGCTAATTATAAGGCTTTTCTTAAATACTAATAAAAGGAATTTTAGCGAGTTATATAAGTAAAACGATCGATTACGCTTACTAAAAGAGCTATTAAGTAGATAATAGCTATTAAAAATTTAAAAAGAATTATCTTACTTATTTATAATAAGCTAACCTATATTTTAAATAAATCCTCGATATAACTAAAGCGGCCCGTTTCTATAGATATTAAAAAATATAATATACGTCTAATAAAAAATATTATCGGAGCGGCGCTATAAGAGGTATTTTAATCTATAACGATAAACGATATTATCTAACCGCTACTAAATAAAGCTATTAAGATAACTTTACGCTAAGTTATTAAGGTAAACTTTAAGGATTTCGATTAACTTATATTATAACTTATATCGGACCTCCTTCTATAGCCGTCTAACTAAGGGTTAATATCCGATATATTATCGCCGTAACCTAAAAGGCCTAATATAGCTAACTAGTCTAATAAAAGAACGATTAAAAAAGCGAGGCTATTAAGCTAAGGAAATTAGGAGACTAGCTCGAATAAAATCGGGGGGATACCCCTAAGATTAGATAATAATAGGCTATTTACGGAGGATTACGGTAGAGAGGTTTAGATAAAAAAGGTAGTCGTAAGCGACTATAATAAAGATACCCCCTACTTTATTAGGTAGGCGTTAGAGGATAAGGTATAAGGGGATAAGGGATAGGAGGATAAGAAAAGGGAACTTAAAGGAATTATTATTATTATTAAACTTACTATTAAACTAATATAAAAAGGATTATAACTACTAATACCCTAACGTATAACCTTATATAATCTAATCTAATCTTATAATTTAAAACCGATCGAGGGATTTTAGATCGTATAGGGTTATATATTAGGGTATTAGTAGTTATAATCCCTTTTATATTAGTCTAATAGTAAGTTTAATAATAATAATAATTCCTCTAAGTTCCCTTTTCCTCTCCCCCTATCCTTTATCCCCTTATACCTTATCCTCTAACGCTTGCTTAATAAAGTAGGGGGTATCTTTATTATAGTCGCTTACGATTACCTTCTCTATCTAAACCTCTCTACCGTAATCCTCCGTAAATAGCCTATTATTATTTAGTCCTAAGGGTATCCCCCTAATTTTATTCGAGCTAGTCTCCTAATTTCCTTAGCTTAATAGCTTCGCTTTCTTAATCGTTCTCTTATTAGATTAGTCGGCTATACCTAGCCTCTTAGGTTACGGCGATAATATATTAGATATTAACTTTTAGTTAGATAGCTATAAAAGGAGGTCCGATATAAGTTATAATATAAGTTAATTAAAATCCTTAAAGTTTACCTTAATAACTTAGCGTAAAGTTATCTTAATAGCTCTATCTAATAGTAGTTAGATAATATCGTTTATTATCGTAGATTAAAATACCTCTTATAGCGCCGCTCTAATAGTATTTTTTATTAAATATATATTATATTCTTTAATATTCGTAGAAACGGGCCGCTTTAGTTATATCGAGGACTTATTTAGAATATAGGTTAGCTTATTACGAATAAGTAAGATAATTCTCTTTAAATTTTTAATAGCTATTATCTACCTAATAGCTTTCTTAGTAAGCGTAATCGATTATTCTATTTATATAACTCGCTAAAATTCCTTTTATTAGTATTTAAGAAAAACCCTATAATTAGCTTCTTATCGCTTTTTTTAGTCCCTCGTAATAGACTATTATTCTACTATTTATATCTTATTCTTCTCTAATTACCGCGCTATTAGACTTCGCTACTTAGCTAATAATAATTCGAACGCTTCCTTCTAATAAAAGGTAGTAAAAGCTCCTATAGTTATAATATAGGTAATATTAGAGATAGCCCTATTTTTAGGTACCTAAATCGATATAATTATATTTTAAATTATAAAGGTAGCTAAAAATGCTTAAATTAGCGCGGGCGTATTATAAATCTTAGAGGTAGCTAAAAGCGTATAAACCGCCGAAGTAATAGAAAATAGTAATATAATAAATATAAGCGTTAAAGCGAGATATATCCTTTTTACTATTATAAGGATATTTAAAAATATAAGCGTCGAAGTTAGTATTTTTATAGTAGGTAAGGCTTATATAATAGAAGATTTTAAGAATAAAAATATAAGCGTTAAAGTTAGTATCTTTATAGTAAGTAAGGCTTATATAATAAAAGATTTCGGGTTAGTAGTAACTAAGGGCTATATAATAAAAGACGAAAAATACTTCGGGCTAATAATAGCTAATATTTTAACCGAAGGCTATATAATAGAAGAAGAAGATCGCTTCGGGCTAGTAATAGCCGATATTTCTATAACGGAAGATTATAGCTTTATCCTAACTATAAGTTATACCGACCTTACTTTTAGGGCTTACTCCGGTAATTTAAGCTAACTTTAACCTATATTTTTCTAACTAAGGATAAGTAATATAGTCTTAGGGCCTTAAGGCGTTTTTAAGGGAGTTATTATAATTATAGGTTTAACTATATCCTTATTCCTTTTTAAGGAAGTTATTATAATTATAAGTTTAACTATATCTTTATTCCTAATTTTAGATACCGATATAAGGGTATATTTATCTAACGAATCTTCTACCTTATTATTAGCTATTTTACTCGATAGTTCTATTAATAATTAAGGTAGCGTAAGCTAGTCGGCCCGCTAGCCTAATACCCGGCGAATAACTTAATTTACGTTAAATTTCGATACTCTTTCTATATCCTAAAGTCCCGCCTTAAACCTATAAGTAATAATAGTAATATTTTAGTTATAATAGCCTTAACTTTTAAAAGCTAACTTTAATAAAGCCGCCCTTAATATATTAGCGTTCGTTATACCCGGTAACTTATTATATACTATTTAATTAATATTAAGGATTATTTACTCCTATAATTTCTATATAATAATAGAAAACGAATCTATAATATTAAGTAAGATAGCCTCTTTTATCTTCCTTATATTAGTAATAATCTCTAATATAGGGGGAAGATTACTTTTATTATCTTTTTTTACTATATAGTTCGCAAAGTAATATATTATAGTATATAGTTATTATAACTCCGGTTATAAGATCGGCTAGTTACGCGGTAAGATATTTTCTATAATATTCTTATCGGTAATTTAGAATTTTTAAATATTTTAGGATACCGTTACTAAAGCGGTTTCCTCTTATATTACTTTAGTAATATATTATAATAGCTAGTCCCCTTTTACGGCCTATTTAGCTAGGATATAACTATAAGGAGTTCCGGTTATTATAGTAATCTTAAGGTTCTTAGTAACTTTCGCCTTTTAGTTTATCTTTATTATCTAAGTAAAAAAACCCTAGTATTTTTCGTATTCCGTACGAATTTTCTAATACTAAATATTAATTATCTTATTTTTTAAGGGGTTTACGTTTTTAAGAGTTAGGTAATTATCTCGAATAGCTATAGCGATATAAGAGGAAAACGATAATAATATAATACGCAAAGCGGTGCGATAAAAGGTAAGTTAAACGAAAAACGATAATAATATACGAAATAAAGGTGCGTATAAAAGGAGATAACCGTGCGTTAATAATAGTAATATATAATAGTTAGTCGTGCGTAGGGAAGAAGGAGAATATAAGGTATATAAGAAAGAAGATAACGATAGTGCCCGACGATAATCTAATTAAGAAAGATTTAATAAGTAAGGAAAGGAAAATAGTAATAGTACGGTATACGAAGACGCGAGATATACGGTAATAAAGGTATATATAAGGTATGCTTAGAGAGAATAAACGTAGAGAGAATAAAAATAAAGTAAGGTAAACGTGCGAACGAGCAAACGGACCGTTAGCGACTCTTTAGCTAGCTAATAGCTATTAATAATTACTATTAATTACTATTAATACTTACCGTAGTAACTTAATATCTACCGTAGTAAGTTATCTTTCTTATTTTTAGTTTTCCTACTTAACCTTATATTTCCCCCTTAACTTCTTATAATAGCGAGTTCCTATAA
The DNA here is from genome assembly GCA_003339415.1 of Ophiocordyceps camponoti-saundersi (nom. inval.). Lineage (NCBI taxonomy): Eukaryota > Fungi > Ascomycota > Sordariomycetes > Hypocreales > Ophiocordycipitaceae > Ophiocordyceps > Ophiocordyceps camponoti-saundersi. The sequence continues at coordinate 27,236 of PDHQ01000121.1, forward strand.
GCGTAAGGGTCTTTACCTTAAAGCTTATCCGTTTTTTCGCCTAACTTATAGCCTTATCGAGTAGCTATATCCTATATTACTCGCCGTAAAGGTATTAAATATACCTTACGTAGTATAAATAGTTTAAGATTATTTATATAAAGCTTTCGTAAAACTTAGCGTCCGATAACGCTACGAATTAGATACGTAATAGATAAGATAACCTTAATAATAATAGATAGGTTATCCTACGTAGTTACGAACTTCCTATACGATATATTTACCTTATCTTACCTTTCCTATATAAAGTTACTAACTCGTAAGGTATATTATAGCTTAGTATTATATTTAGTTATATTAAAGTTAGCTAAAATATCCTAGATTATATCCTTTTCTTCTATTATAGCTAATACTAAATCGCGGACTATCTAATTATCTTAGTTAAAATAGTTAAAGTTAGATTATTTAACTTTAAGTATATTTTTATTTTAATATATAATTACGGGGTTAAATCTTAATATAGCTTTTACTAAAATTACCCCTAAAGTCTTAATTTTTCGAGAATTTAGTATATTAGTAATCTAAGGTAACGCTTCGTTTTACGCTTCTAGGGAGATACCGGACCGCTTAAAACTCTATTTTCGCAGTTAGTCTTTTACTAGTCGGATATATCTCTCCGCTAGTTTAATACTCTAAAAATATAAGATTAGGCCGAACTTCTATTTAACCCTATATCGCTTAGCTATATCTTCTATAATAATATTAGCGAAATAGCGTTTATTATCTAAGTAAATAGCTTTAAGCTAGCTAAATATTAGACTTTAGTAATATTATTATATATTTACTACCTCCGGGCTAGTTATATTTTTATATACTTAAGTTAATAGAAAATATATTATATAATCTACGGCTACTAGAATATATTAATATCTACGAGTACTAATAGGCGTAATAAGTCCTAGGAAGTTAACTACTACTATTTCTTATAGCTTATATATCGTAATCTATTTATATTTTAACTTAGGTAAGCGTAGTACGGTTTACTAGTAAATTATATAGGATATATAATAATAAGTAATATCCGATTAACGAGTTAGCTATTATAAGATTCCTCTTAAATTCGCTAAAGTCTTTTCCTTAGAGAAATAGCCCGATATATTATAAGTATTCTATAACTTTAATTAGATATTCGACTATAAGTAATACTTAGCTTACTATTTATTTAATTTAATATAATATAGGATTTTATTCTAAACTCTATATCTAATAGCTAACCTCTAGATATAGCGATATCTATCGTTTAATAATACTTATATTCTATCTATAAGAAAAAGTATAATTTCCGTATATTACGGGTCTCCTAGCTAAGGGGATATAGCCGCCCGGAGGTAAGATACCTCTCTACCTATTAGCGGTTTACCTAATAAGAGTCGAGTAGCCTTAATAGTATCTAGCGCTAATATAATATAGCCCTCTATATCTAAAATATCGCTTTTTAAAGCGTTATATAATCTAAATATATTATCCGCGATTCTAATAATCTTTATTATATTCGGGCGGTAAATATATTTAATATCTTATTCTTAAAAAACATTAATTTACCTCGTAACTTTACTATACGTTTCCGCTATATTCGTTATTAAGTTAATAATACCTTTATAATCCGTATAGATTTTAAGGGGATATAGAGATATATCTACTATCTACTAATATTCCTTAATTATATAAATAATAGCTAATATTTCTTTTTTAAGTATAGAGTATCGCCGCTTTAAATTATTTAGCCGAAATAATATTTATATAATAATTTTTATATCTTAGAAGTTAGAGTCTCTAATAGATATTCCGTTAGGATAGTTATTAAGTTAGTAGAGAATAGCCCTAGTCTTAATATTAGATATATCTATTACTAGGTAAAATTATATATTAGTCCGTGCTCCGAATATTACGTTATTCTAAATAGCCTAGTATAGGAATTATAAAGCTTTTACCGCCTTTAGCGTCTAAACGGGTTTATTTTAACGTTATACTTTTAGTTATATAGATTAGCGTCCCGATAAAGTTACCTTATTTACTTTTTTAAAAAACGCTTTCTTAATAAGTTTAGCTTTATCTACTTTTCTTAGTATAAAACGACGAAGGAACGGGGTTAGCTATAATACTATTTAAATTTCTTCCTAAGATTAAGGGGGATATTATTAAAAATAGTCTCCTAATTACGTAAATCTCTGCCGATACTTAGTTCCTAAACGAAATCGCCCTACTTCTAATTTAAACCTAACTAATTCGGCTATATTATTAAATAGCTTTATCTTCTTACCTGCGAGACTAATTAGCGCCTATATTACTCTAGGAAAGTACTAATACTAAAAGAAATCGAAATATTTATTAAAGGTTTCGTTACTAAAATTATAATCGTTAATATAAACGAATATTAACGTTAAGTACTCTATAGTAAAACCTAGTAATATTTAGTATTTAACCTTATCCGCTAATATTAATCTACTAAACGCGATATCCCCGTACCTTACGTACGTAAAGGGGGCGCTTATTAGTCCTTACGGTATATTAATATATTCCTATATACCGTTAAGGGCGGTAAAGCCTATTTTATATATATCCTCTAACTATATTAGGATTAACTAAAACTTATTAGATATATCTAGCTAAGAGAAAACTATCGGTTATCTAATATATACTTAGTCTAAATTAACCTCTAGGTTATAATATAGATATCTTAGTTTTACCGTATTCTTATTATTATCGCGGTAATTATAAACTATTCTCTAGGCCGCTAGGTCTAAAAGGTGCTTCTTAATAAATAAAGTTCTAGCTACCTATTTTATATTATCGCTAATAAGTTAAATAATATTTACTTCTTTTATTATTAAGAATACCTTATTTATAAAGATCCTATTAGGCAGGCGTTAGAGGACAAGGCATAAGGGGACAAGGGATAGGAGGAGAAGAAAAGGGGACTTAGAGGAATTATCATTATCGTTAGACTTGCTATCAAACTAATACAAAAGGGATCACGACCACTAATACCCTAACGCATAATATTATATAATCTAATCTGATCCTATGATTTGAGACCGATCGAGGGATTTTATAGTAACAAGACTAGGATTTAGCGCGTTGCTACATAAGCTGCAGAATTAACACGACGGTATCGTCTAGTAATAATAGCTAAGTATTTAAGGATTTCGGCAGATTACTAAATTAGGAAGCGAAGCGAGTTCTAATTAAGTTAAGCGGGAGCTACCTAGAGTAGGTCTAGCTATAGCTGCCTATTATTGCCGGAAGAGCGGCCCTATAGTAAGTAAGGTAGGAAGGACTATATAAGCGAGAATAAGGGGGGAAAGAGGACGAGAGAATATAAGAAGACCCCGCAGGTGCGGACAGTCTTCCCTTTTTTTTCCCTTCTTTATTATCGCCGAAGGTGGTCAAGATAAGAAGAACGTCGGGACGAGTAAGTAAAAAGGATTAGGGCGTATGATCTTCCTAGATAGATTAACGCCAGAAGTCTTTTAATTCGAAGAAACGGACACACCTAACAAAAGAAGACTCGGTTCCGCCAGACGTTTAGCAGTTATAAGTATTACAGGCAGAGGCAAGTTATCAGAGCACACCTAAGGAGTGCCCTAAGGCAGAAGATCAGAAAACAATATTAGATATAGATATAGGTTTATTGCAAGGTTTGCCTAGTTCGTTAGAAGGTTTGCTATATCGTCTACTTTATCCCCTTCCCCTAGTAGGTTAGACCGGTCTAACGATCGTGCACCTAGCACTAATATAAGGGAGTATTACTAGACTAGAGGGCAAGCGTTACGTCATAATAGCGTTAACTCTACTATTAGGGCTTAAGCTATTTGCTAGATACCCGAAGGATATCTTAGCTAAAAGGTACCTTAATTAGTATAATGCTAATATAGCACTATTAGGTATCTAAGGAGAGACGTATAATATTATCGTTAGGGAGATCTTCTCTTCGGGTCTTCGTAGTAAGGCTGCCGACTAGTATAATAAGTTAGACGACGAAGATCGCACCTAGTCTAAGTTAGCAACTCTATTTATAAATAAGTTTAAGGAGGTGGACCTAGTCGTGGAGAGCACCCTTATTATAGAGGCGTATAAGTTCGGTCGTAAGAAGGGAGAATCGCTAGCTAATTATGCGAAATAAGCGGAGGCTCTTTATGCTTAAGTGAAATTAGAAACTCGACGGATTCTACTTACTAACTTTTTAAATCGGATAACTAAAGACGCCGAGAAGGATAAATAGTATAAGCGGGCTATTATTAAGCGTCTCTACGTTAATAGCAAGTAGAAGTTATCGATAGCGACGGTAAGCCTAATATAGTCTAATATTCGACTTACTATATATAACCTGCGCGATATAGTATCTAAAAAGATTAAGAGAGATACCGACGGAGTGCTAGCCGCAGAGATAGATCCGTAAAGAGTGATAGCCAAGTAGCAGGAGACGATAACTAAGATAGCTAAATTAATAGAATAATCTAATACTATAGTAGCAAGTAAGTTAAGTAAGTGCTTATAGAACTTAGGAGGCCGTCTCGCTAGCGGATATTCGAGTATATAAGGTATGCCTAGATAGATTAGTACCTAAGCATAGAATTAGGGACGTCCGTTATAGAATTCTTCGAATACGTCGTAGTAGTAACCCCGAGCCCCTAGACTACCGGGCATAGGACCTAGATACTAACCTCCTAACCCGGATCTATAGTAGTATTTTAAATATAGCGAATAGGGCTATATAGGCTATAATTATCTATCTATAGCTCCGTTTAATAGAGAAGCGTTCTAGTAGCGGAAAGCTCGTTAGGAAACTCACGCGGAGGAGATAAAGGAATAGAGACGCTAGTAACTACGTTAAGGCACTAGCCCTAGGCCGTTAGTAAAGAATTTAACGGTTATCAGTTTAGATATAAGTATTCGACCACTAATAGGATATACGACTAGGATATTGCCGGTGCTACCTATAGTAAAAAGTCTAGATAGAAAAGCTTTAGATCTTACTACGCCCGATATTAATTCTATATAGGGATAAACTTATACCGCCTAGAGACCTAATATTTAAACCTCTCGTTAGAAAGAAAAGATAGTGCCGACTTCTTAACCCACGCGAGGCCGCGTAACTAAACCGCGCCCTAGAGTAGAATTTAACTTAGACAACCTAGATAAACTATAACGGGATAAATTAGAGCAGGAAATTCGTCGCCGATCGGTTATGCTAAGCATAGAACCTAATAATAACGCTAGGGAAGGCCCGGCTCTAAGAGACGCACCGACTCTAACTATTCCTAGGCCTATCTTAAGACTAACTACTCGGTCACCACCCCTAGAAGTAGAAGTTTAGACTCACCCTTAAGAGCCTAAGCTAGCTAAAAAACGACACGAGTTAGAGAAAATCCGAGCTATAGAAGAATATAATATTCCGCTATTTAAACTAGAAAATAGGTTAAAAAATACCCCGGTAATATTAAGCATCCTTTAATTACTCTAGGTCGCACTATCGATTCGTGCGCAACTTAATAGATTAATATAGTATCGGAAAAAGATTAAGTCCCCGAAAGGCAAGGAGGTTATTACGAATCTCGTCTAACTATTCGAATCGCAAGACCCGCTAGCGGACACTTTATCCTATAATACGCTTAATTAGGTAGTCTAGAGAGATATTATAGCGCTAGCTAAAGCTATCCTATCGATATTAGGGTATATCGAAGGCTACGTTAAAGGTTATAGGTGCACTACTATTATATTAGACGGAGGCTCCATAGTCGATCTAGTTAATAAGGCCTTTATAGCTAATAACGCCCTCCCCGTAATCTAGTTACCCTAACTAGGTATAGTTAGAATAGCGAACGACGAACTCGCGATTATTAAGAGGGTTACCTACCTTCGGGTAGTTATAGTAGGAATCCTAGCTAACGTGAAGGCATACGTGCTAGGAGACTACGACGATTAGGATATTCTATTAGGCCGCGTATAGCTAAGACGCGTTAAGGCCGTGGAATACTACGTAAAGGAATAGCTAAAGATTACTAGCCTAGAAGGCACTACTTAGATTATTCCGATTTTCCTAGCACCTAATTTATTTAAGCCGGATAGGAAGACGCCGCGAGCCCCTAAATATCTAAAAGCGGTCGCTAACGATAAAGATAAGATTATATTCGTCGAAGATAATAGGCCTATTTTAGAAGAGGTCGAGGATATTTTGTCCGCTATTGCTAAATAACTAGCCTCCTAGGTAGAGCAAGACTCTCTAAAAAACTAAGAGCTGCCTCCCGTAAGGGCCAGACGGCGGGGCAGCTAAAGACGGTGCAGAAGAAGATAGATAAAGTATTATAGCCCTAGATCTAGCGAAGGCTGGCAGTGTCTATTAGCAAGCAGGTAAAAGCAGTACCACCCGAGTCTATATAGAAGAAAGTATATAAGGTAGTAGGTCTTAAATAGACGGCGGAGAAACCGGAGTCGACGAATAGACGGTTGCTTAAGTGTTTAAGATAGCCTAGAGGAGTGGAAGAATTGCTAGAAACAGAATTAGCTAACCCGAAAGAAAATAAGATAGCTAGGAACGAGAGTAATATAGAAGAGGTAATCCGTAACTAAGATAAGCTAGATATAATAAACCTTCTAAAGTATCCCCGATATCGGATAGACTAGGAGAAAATAAGTAACGAGGACGATACTAACTATATATTATATCTCGGATAGGTAAGTACTATAATAATAAGTACTTTAAGACCTATATCCTATAAAGGTACTACCCCGGACCTAGTCGTTCGTCCTCTATCGGATACCCCGATTAGGGAAGTTAACGCGTGGTTTAAATAAAGTCTTATCACGCTAGGAGATTACGTTAAGACGGAAGAATAGAGAGAGAGGGTTATAAGATTATATTTCACTTATAAGGACTACTTTATTTCCACTCTTAAAGAGATTCGGCCTACATAACTAATCACCTATCGAATCAAATTAAAGGAGGGAGCAACGCTAGCCGTGTTTAAATAAATAAGGTACAGTAGGCCTAAACAGATCTTTGCGGGCAAGGTATTCCTAACGATAGAAGAAGCAAATATTATTCGACCTATCGGCGATAACATAGAATAGGTAGCTAGAACTTTATTCGTTAAGAAGCACCCTCTAGATCCGGCGGCCTAGAGAATAGTTTACGATTACCGCGATATTAATAGGAACACGGTGAAACTAGGATATCCGTATTATAACCTAGAGGTCGATTTAGACTAAGTATATATTAGACGACTAATAGTTTTCTCTTAGCTAGATATGTCTAATAGGTTCTAGTTAATCCTAATATAGCCAGAGAACGTATATAAGACGGGCTTTACCGCCCCTAACGGCATATAGGAATATGTTAATATGCCGTAAGGACTAATAGGCGCCCCCTCCACGTACGTAAGGTACGGGGATATCGCGTTTAGCAGATTAGTATTAGCGGATAAGGTTAAATACTAAACGTTACTAGGTTTTACTATAGAGTACTTAACGTTAATATTCGTTTATATCGACGATTATAACCTTAGCAGCGAAACCTTTAATAGATATTTCGATTTCCTTCGGTATTAGTACTTCCCTAGAGTAGTATAGGCGCTAATTAGTCTCGCGGGTAAGAAGACGAAGCTATTTAATAGCACGGCCGAATTAGTCGGGTTTAAATTAGAAGTAGGGCGATTTCGTCTAGGAACTAAGTATCGGCAGAGATTTGCGCAGTTAGGAGACTATTTCTAATAATATCCCCCTTAATCTTAGGAAGAAGTTTAAACGGTGCTATGGCTAACCCCGTTCCTTCGTCGTTTTATACTAGGGAGAGCAGATAAGGCTAGACTTATTAAGGAAGCGTTCTTTAAAGAGGTAAATAAGGTAACTCTATCGGGACGCTAATCTATATAACTAGAGGCACGACGTCGAGACGAACTCGTTTAGACGCTAAAGGCGGCAGAAGCTTTGCAATTCCTATACTAGGCCGTCCAGAATAACGCAATATTCGGAGCACGGACTAATATATAATTTCACCTAGTAATAGACGTATCCGATACTAGGACCGGGGCCGTTCTCTACTAACTCGATAACTATCCCGACGGAACGTCTATTAGAGACTCTAACTTCTAAGATATAAAAATTATTATATAGATATCGTTTTAGCTAAATAATTTAGAGCGGCGATACTCTATACCTAAAAAAGAAATATTAGCTATTATTCACGCGATTAAGGAATGCTAGTAGATAATAGATATATCCCCGTATCCCCTTAAGATCTATACGGATTATAAGGGCATTATCGACTTAATAACGAATATAGCGGAAACGTATAGTAAAGTAGCGAGGTAGATCGACGTTCTTTAAGAATAGGATATTAAATATATCTACCGCCCGAATACGATAAAGATTATTAGAATCGCGGATAGTATATCTAGATTATATAACGCTTTAAAGAGCGACGCTCTAGATATAGAGGGCCGTATTATACTAGCGCTAGATACTATTAAGGCTACTCGACTCCCGTTAGGTGAACCGCTAGTAGGCAGAGAGGTATCTTACCTCCGGGCGGCTATATCCCCTTAGCTAGGAGACCCGTAGTATGCGGAAATCATGCTCTATCTCGTTAATAGAATATAAGCACTACTAAATAAGAGATATCGCTATATCTAGAGGATAACTATTAGATATCGAGTTTAGAATAAGATCCTATACTATATCGAATCGAATAAATAGTAGGCTAAGTGTTATCTATAGTTAAATATCCGGTTAAAGTTGCAGAGTGCTTATAACGTATTAGGCTATTTCTCTAAGGAAAAGACTCTGGCAAATTTAAGAGGAGTCTTATAGTAGCTAACTCGTTAATCGGATATTACCTATTATTATATATCCTATATAATTTACTAGCAAACCGCACCACGCTTACCTAAGTTAAAATATAGATAGATTACGATATATAAGCCGTGGGAAATAGTAGTAGTCGACTTCCTAGGACCTATTACGCCTATTAGTGCTTATAGATATTAATATATTCTAGTAGCCGTAGATTATACAACGCGTTTCCTATTAACTTAAGTATACGAAAATGCGACTAGCCCGGAGGTAGCAGACGTATAGCAATATTACTAGAGTTTAGTATTTAGCTAGCCTAAAGCTATTTACTCGGATAACGGACGCTATTTCGCTAATACTATTATAGAAGATATAGCTAAGCGATATAGGGTTAAATAGAAGTTCGGCCCGGTCTTATACCCTTAGAGCACTAGACTAGCGGAGAGGTATATCCGATTAGTGAAAGACTAACTACGAAAATAGAGTCTTAAGCGGTCCGGCATCTCCCTAGAAGCGTGGAACGAAGCGTTACCCTAGATCACTAACGTGCTAAATTCTCGAAAGGTTAAGACTTTAGGGGTAACTCTAGTAAAGGCTATATTAGGATTTAACCCCGTGGTTATATACTAGAATAAAGATATACCTAAAGTTAAATAATCTAACTTCGACTATTTTAACCGGGACGACCAGATAGTCCGCGATTTAGTATTAGCTATAATAGAAGAAAAAGATATAATCCGGGATACTTTAGCTAACTTTAATACGACTAAATATAATGCTAAGCCACGACGTGCCCTGCGGGTCGGTAACTTCGTATAGGAAAGGTAGGATAAGGCAAATACGTCGCATAGGAAGTTCGCAACTACGTGGGATAACCTATCTGTTATTGTTAAGGTCGTCTTATCTGTCACGTATCTGATCCGCAGCGTCGTCGGACGTCAAGTTTTGCGAAAGCTTCACGTGGACGATCTCAAGCTATTTATACCACGTAAGGCATATTTGATGCCCCCACGGCGGGTAATATAGGATATAGCTACCTAATGGGGCCATGAGCTGGGCGAAGGAACGGATAAGCTTTAGGGCGACGACCCTTACGCTCGTAGGAACTCGCCATCATAACAGGGGGTAGGGAAACGTGGGGTTAAGTGGGAATAGACTAAGAATAATAACTTGCTACGGTAGATATTAAGTTGCTATAGTGGGTGTTAATAGTGATTGTTAACAGCTATTAGCCAGCTAAGGGGCTGGCTGAGGATCGCTGACGGTCGTTTGCATTTATTTACCCTGCTCGTTATCTTTCTCACCTCGCATACCTTTAACCTCGCACACCTCCGCAGGTTTTATGCACCCGATCACATCTTCGTACACCCTATTTTTTTAACTATTTTCTTTTTAACTGTTTTCTCAACCCACCTCTTCTTTTGCCTATATGCACCTCTTCTAACTTATCGGTGCACACGATTTCGTATCCCTTTTCTCTCTCTTCATCTCACTAAGCGTTAACGTTATCGTTTTCTTATCGTGCGCTCCTTTTCCTTTTATTATATACCACGATCTATTATCGCGCATTTTCTTCTCCTCATCGTGCACTCGTTTCTATTATCGTGCACTTATTTTGCTCGCATTTTCTTCTCCTTATCGTGCACTCGTTTCTCTTATCGTGCACTTGTTTTTTCTTATTATGCATCACCGTCTTCCGTCTTTATATATATCACACCCTTATATATTATCCGTCTCCTATTTCCTATAGTCGTCTCCACATAAGCATACGAGATCATAGATTACCTAACGGAAGAAGAAATCAACCCTAAGAAGAACCCTACCGTTTATAAATAGTATGAGAATATACGCTAGGAGTTTAAACGATACTAGGAAATATTCTACGAATAAATAAGGGAAAGCTAGAAGTTTAAGGTTTCCAAAAACTTAAAGATCTCTCCCACTATAGGCACTCTATATAGCCACGTCTTAGCTAAATAAGTAGCTAAAGGAGACTAGGTGGCCTGGGGCCTCGCTAGGGTTATATAGGACGAATTAGCACTCTTAACGGTCGCAGTAAATATTTAAAAGTTCTGGGTCCTAGAATAGGATATTATAATAGATATATTGCCGAAAAATTAGCTTATAGAGCTAGACGAGCTTCAGAGGTTATGCAAGACGGCGTATAACTTCGCTAATATTAAGGTTAAGAGGGGCAAAGATAGCAAATTTCCTCTAATAATAGAGATTATCACGGCAATAAAGGATATATAGAAAAGGATCCTATCTGCTACTAGGGAATCTTTCTCCAAAATAGCTTAGCGTCTATACGATCGTATAATCGTTAATATCGAGCAACTAATTTAAGATAAGCCTAAGGGCTAGGAAGATATAGATATACTAGGAGCCGCCTTATCTAAACTAGCACTTAAAGGAAACGGCTATAACTAGCAATAGGTGGTCGCCACACCCGGCTCTAAGGCGGGAGCCTAGAACGCTAAGAAGGTATCTAAGTTTAAGGTTAATTAGAACGTGCGACGCGTGATCGAAAGGAGAGCTACCTAGCTTCTGCCGCCAATTTCTATCGTGGAACCGATAATCAAACCGACAAATGAACAAGAAGAAGACGAATCGGATAGTTATACTCTGGTCTCCGTGAATAGAATTAGTGATGAGGACGAACGGCGTTCGTTAACAGATAACACACCTGCGAAGACGCTAACAAAAACGCTAACAAAAACGCTAATAAAATTAACTCTAGCTAAGCCGACAACCCCGAGTTTGAGTTCTGCTAAGGCGACATCTGTTCCGACAAGCTAACCGATTCCCTCTCAAATGACCCCGTTAGGAAGTCAACCGATTCCCTCTTAAACGACCCCGTCAGGGCCATCATAGAAATCCGTTAGATAGGGATAGATAAAGACGACCCCTGCTAGTTCCACTACTATGAAGACGACCCCTGCTAGTTCCACTACCTAGGTTCCAACCCAGGTTCTAATAAAGAAAGTCGTTGCGACCCCTGCCTCTAGTTCTAATACCTAGGTTCTAATAACGGTTGCCTCCGAGGCTGCTGCCTCCACCGTTAATACCTAGGTTCTAACAACGGTTGCCTCCGAGGCTACTGCCTCCACCGTAACGGCTCCAGGAAAGACAGTTGCTCTATAGATATCTGTTCCTGTAGAAATAGCTGTCCCACAGACCCCTGCATCAGCAGCGACGATCCCGCCTATGCCCGAGCAGCCCTAAGCCGCCCAGATTATCTATGTAGTAACCACGAACTCGAACGCTTATAAGAGAGAGACGTAGATCGTATTTATAACCGAGCAGCGAGCTAAGATAGAAGCACTAGCGAATATAATAAGCGCTAAGATAGAAACGCTTATAACTATTATAAACGAGCAGAAGGTTAGATAACTAACCGAGTAACGAACTATAATAAACGAATAGAGAGATTAATAAATAACCGAGATAAGAGAAATTATCCGCCACGAACGCACGGAATTTTAATTAGCGATAAAAATAGAGCGAGGTATCAGATAGATAGTATCTATAGAGGAGAATAAGAGGATAATCCTTATAGTTCGCAACGAATTAATAAGGATACTTAATCAGACGTCGATCTAATTAAAGAAACCCCTAACGGATACGACCGACGCTACCTAGTTATAAGGGGCTATTAAGGAAGTATTGCGGGACATTTTCTAGTCGATATTAATCCGGGAGGTCGTTAAAGAAGTGATATACGAGACTCTTTAATCTACGTTAATTCGAGATGCTATCTAAGCCCCTCTGAGTGCAGTTATTAAGTCAATATTACGCTAGGTGATGGAAGCGTCCTTCGAAGAGTTCGATAGATAGACGATATCGGACCTATCTATATAGCATTCTGGCCAGACAACTAAGTCAAAGAGGCCCATCACCGCTGCCTAGTCGGGCGACAGAGCAGTTAAAAAGGTAAAGCTATCGGACTAATCGGACCAAGGACGAGAAGAAAGGTCTCCCACTAAGTCGAGTAGGTTAACGGAAATTAGGGGCACACCGCCCTAATCTAGGCTATTCCGATCTAGGCTATTTGAGGAGGGTTATAATAGAGAGGTTTAGATGGAGAAGGTGGTCGTGGGCGACCATAACAAAGATACCCCCCACTTTATTAGGCAGGCGTTAGAGGACAAGGCATAAGGGGATAAGGGATAGGAGGAGAAGAAAAGGGGACTTAGAGGAATCATCATTATCGTTAGACTTGCTATCAAACTAATACAAAAGGGATCACGACCACTAATACCCTAACGCATAACACTATATAATCTAATCTGATCCTGTGATTTGAGACCGATCGAGGGATTTTAATCCGTTTAAGCTTACTATACCTTATTTATTTAAATATAGCTAGCGTTACTCCCTCTTTTAATTTAATTCGATAAGTAATTAGTTATATAGGCCGAATCTTTTTAAGAGTAGAAATAAAGTAATCCTTATAAGTAAAATATAATCTTATAACCCTCTTTCTCTATTTTTCTATCTTAACGTAATCTCTTAGCGTAATAAAACTTTATTTAAACTACGCGTTAACTTCCCTAATCGGGGTATCTAATAGAGGATAAATAACTAGGTCTAGGGTAATACCTTTATAAGATATAAGTCTTAAAATACTTATTATTATAATACTTACCTATCCGAAATATAATACGTAGTTAGTATTATCTTTATTACTTATTTTCTCCTAGTTTATCCGATATCGGGGATATTTTAGAAAGTCTATTATATCTAGCTTATCGTAGTCGCGGATTACCTTTTCTATATTACTCTCGTTCCTAGCTACCTTATTTTCTTTCGGGTTAGTTAATTCTATTTCTAATAATTCTTCTACTCCTCTAAGCTATCTTAAATACTTAAGTAACCGTCTATTCGTTAACTCCGGTTTCTCTACCGCTTATTTAAGACTTATTACCTTATATACTTTCTTTTATATAAACTTAGGTAGTATTATTTTTACCTACTTACTAATAAATATTACTAGCTTTCGCTAAATCTAAGGCTATAATATTTTATCTACCTTCTTCTATATTATCTTTAGCTACCCCGCTATCTAGCTTTTACGGGAGGTAGCTATTAGTTTTTTAGAGAATCTTACTTTACTTAGGAGGCTAGTTATTTAGTAATAGCGGATAAAATATCCTTAACCTTTTTTAAAATAGGCCTATTATCTTCGATAAATATAATCTTATCTTTATTATTAATAACTACTTTTAGATATTTAGGGGCTCGCGGCGTCTTCTTATCTAGCTTAAATAAATTAAGTACTAGGAAAATTAGAATAATCTAAATAATACCTTCTAAGCTAGTAATCTCTAGCTATTCCTTTATATAATATTCTATAGCCTTAACGCGTCTTAGCTATACGCGGCCTAATAGAATATCCTAATTATTATAGTCTCCTAATATATATATTTTTACGTTAGCTAGGATTCTTACTATAACTACCCGAAAGTAAGTAACTTTTTTAATAATCGTAAGTTCGTTATTTATTATTCTAACTATACTTAGTTAAGGTAATTAGATTACGGGGAGGGCGTTATTAGCTATAAAAGCCTTATTAACTAAATTAACTATAAAGCCTCTATTTAATATAATAATAGTGCACCGATAATTTTTAATATAGCCTTTAATATACCCTAATATTAATAAGATAGCTTTAGCTAGCGCTATAATATCTCTCTAAATTACCTAATTAAGCGTATTATAAGATAGAATATCCGCTAGCGGGTCTTATAATTCGAATAATTAAACGAGATTTATAATAACCTCCTTACCTTTTAAGGACTTAATCTTCTTCCGATATTATATTAGTCTATTAAGTTACGTATAAATCGATAATATAACTTAGAGTAATTAAAAGATACTTAATATTACCGGGGTATTTTTTAACCTATCTCCTAGTTTAAATAGCGGAATATTATATTCTTTTATAGCTTAGATTTTCTCTAACTTATATCTTTTTTTAGCTAGCTTAGGCTTTTAAGGGTAAGTCTAAACTTCTACTTCTAGGGGTAATAACTAAATAGTTAGTCTTAGGATAGGCCTAGGAATAATTAAAGTTAGTATATCTCTTAAAGCCGGGCTTTCCCTAGCGTTATTATTAAGTTCCGTACTTAGTATAACCGATCGGCGATAAATTTCCTACTCTAATTTATCCTATTATAGTTTATCTAGGTTATCTAAGTTAAATTTTACTTTAGGGCGCGGTTTAGTTACGCGGCCTCGCGTAAGTTAAGGAGTTAGTACTATTTTTTCTTTCTAACGAGAGGTTTAAATATTAGGTCTCTAGGCGGTATAAGTTTATCCCTATATAAAATTAATATCGGGCGTAATAAGATCTAAAGCTTTTCTATCTAAACTCTTTACTATAAGTAATACCGGTAATATCCTAATTATATATCCTATTAATAGTTAAATATTTATATTTAAACTAATAATTATTAAATTCTTTACTAATAGCTTAAGGCTAGTACCTTAATATAGTTATTAGCGTTTTTATTCTTTTATCTCCTCCGCGTAAGTTTCCTAATAAGCTTTCCGCTATTAAAACGCTTCTTTATTAAATAAAGCTATAAATAGATAATTATAGCTTATATAGCCCTATTCGCTATATTTAAAATATTATTATAAATCCGGGTTAGGAGGTTAGTATCTAAGTCTTATACCCGGTAATTTAGGGGCTCGGGGTTACTATTATAATATATTCGAAGAATTTTATAATAAATATCCCTAATTCTATACTTAGGTATTAGTTTATCTAAGTATACTTTATATACTTAAATATCCGCTAATAAAATAGCCTTCTAAGTTCTATAAATATTTACTTAACTTACTTATTACTATAATATTAGATTATTCTATTAATTTAGCTATCTTAGTTATCGTCTCCTATTACTTAGTTATTACTCTTTACGGATCTATCTTTACGGTTAGTATTTTATCGGTATCTCTTTTAATTTTTTTAGATACTATATCGCGTAGGTTATATATAGTAAGTTAAATATTAAACTATATTAGGCTTACTATCGCTATTAATAACTTCTACTTACTATTAACGTAAAAACGCTTAATAATAGCCCGCTTATATTATTTATCCTTCTCGGCGTTTTTAATTATCCGATTTAAAAAGTTAATAAGTAGAATCCGTTAAGTTTCTAATTTTACTCGGATATAAAGAGCCTTTGCTCGTTTCGTATAATTAGCTAGTAATTCTCCCCTCTTATAACCGAACTTATACGCCTCTATAATAAAGGTGCTTTTTATAACTAAGTTTACCTCCTTAAACTTATTTATAAATAAAGTTACTAACTTAGATTAGGTATAATTTTTATTATCTAACTTATTATACTAGTTAGTAACCTTACTACGAAAACCCGAAGAAAAGATCTCCCTAACGATAATATTATACGTCTCTCCTTAGATACTTAATAGTACTATATTAGTATTATACTAATCGAGGTACCTTTTAGCTAAGACGTCCTTCGGGTATTTAGTAAATAGCTTAAGCTTTAATAGTAAAGTTAACGCTATTATAACGTAACGCTTACCTTTTAGTTTAATAATACTCCTTTATATTAATATTAAGTATATAATCGTTAGACTAATCTAACCTACTAGGGGAAGGGGATAAAGTAAATAATATAGCAAACTTTCTAATAAACTAAGTAAACCTTATAATAAACCTATATCTATATCCGATATTATTTTCTAATTTTCTACCTTAGGGTATTTCTTAGGTATACTCTAATAACTTACCTTTACCTATAATACTTATAACTACTAAATATTTAGCGGAACTAAGTTTTCTTTTATTAGGTATATCTATTTCTTCGAATTAAAAGATTTCTAGCGTTAATTTATCTAAGAAGATTATACGCCCCTAATCTTTTTTACTTACTTATCCTAACGTTCTTCTTATCTTAATTACCTTTAGCGATAATAAAGAAGGGAAAAAAAGGAAGACTATCCGCACTTATAGGGTTTTCTTATATTCTCTTATCCTCTTTCCCCCCTTATTTTCGCTTATATAGTCCTTCCTACCTTACTTACTATAGGGCCGCTTTTCCGGTAATAATAGGTAGCTATAGCTAGACCTACTCTAAGTAGCTCCCGCTTAACCTAATTAGAACTCGCTTCGCTTCCTAATTTAGTAATCTGCCGAAATCCTTAAATACTTAGCTATCGTTACTAGACGATACCGTTATATTAATTCTATAGCTTATATAGTAACGCGCTAAATCTTAGTCTTATTATTATAAAATTCCTCGATTAGTCTTAAATTATAAGATTAGATTAGATCGTATAGGGTTATATATTAGGGTATTAGTAGTTATAATCCCTTTTATATTAGTCTAATAGTAAGTCTAATAATAATAATAATTCCTCTAAGTCCCCTTTTCCTCTCCCCCTATCCCTTATCCCCTTATGCCTTGTCCTCTAACGCCTGCCTAATAGAGGTTAAAACCGGCGTTACTATAAGGAAAAATATTATATAAGGGGCGATTGTTATTAGCAGGGAGTAAAAAAAGATTATCTAAAATTTATATAATACTTATTATAATTAAGGTAATATTATTTAATAAAGAACTAATTAGTAGTTTTATCCGTAGTGATAGTAAGGGAGGAACGGAGGCGATTAATAAATATTTTATACGATATATTTTAGAATATTATAGCTAATTTAAGTTCTAAAACGCCGCGATAAGCTTATATAATAATAATAAGAAGTTACTTTTCTCCTTAATAGTTAGGTTTAAGAGCTTATTAAATAAGTTAAAGTTTATTAAAGAGGGTATTAAGTAAATCTATTATAGTTTTATTAGGGTTTTCTTATTATATAATATTAAAAGAAAAAGTAATCTAATTTATCTAATATAACGAATAATTTATATAAGTATTAAAGTATATATTTAAAAAAGTATAAATTTTATCTTATCGTTTATCTAATCCGATAAAGTATAAATAATAGTCCTAAGCTTTATTTAAAAAGATATTCGGAAAAATAGCGTAAAATTAATTTTCCGTTATACTAATATAGGAGTAATAGCTAATAAAAATCCTAGCCTTATCGATTAATATATTATATAGCCGCCTTATATAGTTCTAATCTTTTCGCTAACTTTTAAGGAAGGCGGTAACCTTATCTAGGAAGATTAGTCTATTTGCTACTTTTCGTATTAATAGTAATATATAAACTCGTATAATACTTATTAAAGCTTAATTTATTAGTTCTAAGAGGGTCTAAGTTAAGGTTACTAAGAGTAGCTATATATTTAAGTTATATAAAATAGTTAACTCCTACGTATAAGTTATACGAAGTAAGGGTTTAGCTAAGATACTTTATAATAGCTATATTAAGATATATCTTAACTTAGGGGGCTATGCTAAGTATAAAGCTTATATTATATAATTTAGAAAAGTTAGTTCGGAAAAAGGGGGGTAGTCTAACCGTATAGAAAGGGCTTCTTATAAATTAGGGGGTAAAATATCTTCTAGTTTAGTCTTAAGGAGTTATATAAAGCGTTTAATTAATATACCGTTTCCGATAAGTAGGATATATTATACGATTATAATTTAAGTTAGTTTTTTTAAAAATATATAGTAAATATATTTTAGCTAGTAATAGGTCTATCCTTAAAGTTCCGATTAGATTATATAAAGAAGGTTATCCTTATAAAGGTTAAAGTAAATAATATTATATATTTACTAAGTAATAAACGTTATTAATTTAACCTTATTAAGAGGTTATATAAGGTTAGGTTATATATTCTAATAAACCGGGTTTATATTTTAAGTTTATATATAAGGGTTAACTTCGCTTCTTTCTATTATTTTATTATACGGAGCTAAAGTCTCGTTTATTACCGTTATTATAGTTAATATATTTACTACTTCCTATTTAACTTTTAAAATTATAAAAGCTATATTATCGTTATTATATTTCCGGAACGCTATTAAAGGTAGTATCGTATAATTAGTAAAAAGTACCGGGCTAAATATAGCTTTTCGGTAAAGATTTTATTATTAATAAGTATCGTATATTACCTTAATTTTTTAGTTTTAATAGTAGTACCGGGTAAAAATAGCTTTTTAGTAAGAACTAATATTAAGAAGTAGGGTAAAAGTATAGGTATCGGTTAATAGCGGGCATAGGGGCTTTTCGGTATCGTATAATACCCGTCTTATTACTTTAGCTAATTTATAGTTAATTAATAATAACTAATATAACTACTAATTAGTATTAAGTAGTTTTTATATATATATATAGGTAAGAGAAAATAAAAGTAACCTAAATTAAATATAATTAAAGATAGATACTTTTCCTTTATTATATAAGGAAGAGCGGCTATATAGCTAGATAATACTTTACTTCTATACCCTCCTTTTTCTTATCTAAGCTACCTCTTACCTCCTAAGTTATACGAGGCACGACTTAAGTAGTAATATATATTTCGTTAGAGGCTTCCCTATATTTATACTATCCTCTATATATATATCGTATAGTAGATATAAAGGGGTATAGAGAGATAATATCTAATAATTATTATATAGCTTATAGATATTTATCCCTCTTTACTCTATTTAATTACCGATCTCTCCGCTTTATCTTTACTTAGGCCCTTAACTTTACTAAACTAAATCTCCTTACTAATATCGTTAGATTCTTTTAGCTATAAGGCCCGCTTCCCTAATATAGCTTTAGTAAAAAACTAACCTAAGGTTATTAACGGACTTTAAGTAAATAATAGCTTAAATTTAGTAAATACTCCTAATATAATAAGTAAAGCCGCTATTAACCTAGACTTCGCCTTTATCCTATCTTTTAGTATATTAGGAGTTTTTAAACTTATAGCTTTAAAAGACTTTAATAAACTTATTAGCGATTTTATAGCTAGTATTTACCTTTTCGCGGTATTAGTTTAAATAGCTAATAAGCTAAATAAAGTAGATATTCTTATAATTATAAATATAAGATTATTAAATTTATTTACTATTACCTTAGCGTAGCTAGCTTAATAACTCTCAAGTATCTTAATAGATAGTAACTTAATTATTATAATTAGTAATACTCCTTACTTACTAAGCGCGTAAAAATAATTATAGCTAGGATTCGAATTAGCTGCTTTTTTAACTAGTAACCTCTAAGCTAAAAGCTTTATTATATTATCTTAGCTAGCTAGCCTAGCTACGCTCTCGCCTAAATATATTTACCTTATATATAATATTACTATATCGATAAGCTTAGAAGCTTTTATATTAATATTATTATTATTATTATTATTAGAGTTTAAGATTATTATAGCTAGATATACTTTCTTAGCTAGCTTTAACTAAAACTTAAGTAATATATAACTACGCTTAGCCTTAGCTTTACTTTTATATAGCTTTTTACCTTTTACCTTACCCTTAGCTTTATTAGCTAACTTAGTCTCCCTAACCCCGGTCAGCGTTAGGTCCTTTACTATAGCGACTTTATTATTATTCCCGTTAATAGTACTATTATTAGCGAGACCCGGCTTTATATTATTAGTAGCGAGCGCTAGCGTTATTACCTCCTTAGTAGCTATAGCTAAAATTACCTTCTTTCTAGCATAGATATCTAACTTAACTATTAGGTATTTTAACTTATTAATAGCTTTAATTATACTCGCTATTATAACGCCTAGCTTCTCGCCTATATTAATAATATTAGCTAAAATATTACTAAGAGCTATTTTAATACTATTAGTTAGCCTTCGTAGTGCGCATATAGAAGTTAATAGCGATTACTAGTACTAAAGGTATAGTTCTTCTAGTTTATAATATTTATCTATATCTTCTCTAAAATAAAGGGAATTCTTCGTTTACTTATATATAAAATATCCTTACGTATACTCTCTTCTTCTATACTTAATATTAAATTAAGTATAATCTAATCTCTTCCCGAAACTAATCTAATATTAACTAAAAATCTATTAAAGCTCTTATTTAAAATACTATAATAAAAATATAATCGAAATTTACCTTACTTCTTATTACTTAAGTCCTTTTAATATATCTTACGTAATATACCCCTTTTCCCCCTATCCTAAATATATATAGATTTTATTCTATACCTATATAGATTTTAATTATTCTTATATAAATTTAATACCGGTAACTTTTTCTTTTTCGGGAAAAGGTAATTCCTTAGCTTATACTAAGTTTAGGCGTTTCTTTTTCTAGGTTATAAAGCCTTAAACTTAGATATTAAAAGTATTAATATCGATTAGGCGTTTTAGCGCCTTATTTAGATTATCCTTAATTATAATATCTATAAGGTTATCTAAACTATTTATTTATCTAATTTCCTCGATTTTCTAATTTTTATAAAACTTTCTTATTAATATAATATTAATTATTAACCTCTTTTCTTTTATAGTTTTAAGCTTTACTAAATATTTATATAGCGAGTATAAGTTAGTATAGATAATAATCTAGATCGCGCTTAATCTAAGTTCGGACCGAATTCTTATTAATATTAAGCTAATAGAGATACCGATATCGAAGCTAGCTAATATCTTATATATTTCGGATACTAATATAGATTATATTACCTTTTTATATTTCGTTAAGCTTTAGTAAATAATATTCTTAGAAAGCGTAAACTTATCTTTACCGCTAATCTCTTATCTAAGTATAATAATATATCCGATTTATAAGGATAAGTTAGAGTTATTCGTAAAAAAACTATTAATAAAAATATAAAGCTTTATATTATTTAGTAATATAGGGATATATCGTAATCCTCGGTTTTAATATTTTTATTATTATTATAGCTTTTTATTAAGCTTCTTATAATCTTTTCTATTTAGAGATTACTTTTAAGTAGCGATAAAAAGATTATAGGTAGCTTTAAGTTAATAGATAAAGGTAATATAGGCACCTTAAGTATATTATTTAAGATATTATTAAGCGTAATTTAGAGTAAAATAGTTAATAGGTCGAATCTTAGCCGCTTAGCCCTTTTATCGAAAGGAGATCGAACTTAAGGTAAGGTTAATCTAAAATTTATTAAAATTTATAATATCCTTAGCTTAGAGGATAATCTTAAATTTAGTGCGGAACTAAGCGGTAATTATCTACTTATCTTCTAATTATTTAAAAGCCTTTATACTAAGTATAAGAGTATTATTAGTTTATAAACTAATAAGCCTAAAACGTGCTCGATTATTATATTTAATAAGGAGGTAAGTATTAAAAGTTAATATTTATATCCGTAGCTATTAAAAATAATAGTTTTAGTAAGTTTAAAATTAATAAATACTAGCTTCTATAATATTATATAGTAGCTTAATAATATAGATTATAATATCCGAAAAATATTAATCTTTTATCTTAAAAGGAAGCGTAGTAATAATAGTCCGTTTAAGGTTAGATTATAATTATAAGTACGCTTAAATAATATTATATAAGGCTAATTTAAAGCCTAATTAAAGGGTAGCTAAGGTAAAAGCGAGAATAAGCTATTAGCTAACTTATTATATTATCGGGGATTAAGTAAAGATAATATCTTTACCCTTATCGCTATAACTTACGATAATAAGCTTAGATTTTTTATATAGGTAGTTAGTACCTATCCCCTTAATTTTCTAAACTATATAAGCTTTAAAAATATAAATATTATAATATTTAACGGTATTATATTTTTTAAAGGAAAAGATACCGTAGCTAATAAGGTTATTAATCTCCTAAGTATCTAAGGCCTTAAAAAGTTAGCTAGCTATTATAGTCTTTCCTTTAGCCTAAAGCTTAAGGGATAACGATATATTATCTTTTTTCTTTTATATTATAAAAATATTATCTATAAAGAGATTTTAAAAGATATATATAGTAATCTTTAGATAAGGTATTACTTAGGATAATACCGAAGTTAAGTTAATATTAAGAGGAGGTAAAGTTAATATCGATTTAGGGCCTTTATATAAAAATATTAGAAAAAAGCGGATATATATAAACTAAAAAGAATAAAGTCCGTATAGGAGATTAATAGTAATATTATAGCTATTAATAAAAAAAAAGTATATAATCTTATTTATTTATTAAATTCGCGCTAAACGTAAACTTAGCTATTTAAAGGTAGCTATAAAATATTAGAAATATCGGGGCTATTTTATATAAATAAAGCGTTATAGATTATCTATTAGGTATAATATTTCTAAAGTTTAGTTATAGCTTTTTAAATAGCGGTAGCTTATTATAAAGTAAAAAAGGTTAAAGCTAAGTTAGGGTATATATATAAGTAAGCTTTAAAAATTAAAAAAATTAGGATAAGTTTATTAAATTTTACTATATTATTAATTACTTTTATAGCTATTTATAAAATAAAATCCTAACCGATATCGGGTTAAAATTTAGCTAAGATTACCTTATAAATATATCGAAAAGGGGTATAATATCGTTTAACTTTCCTAACTAACTAATATATTTTAATAAGGACCTAGGTATATATAATACTTAAGGTAGCGGCCTCGGAATAGAACTCCTAAAAATTAAAGTTTTTTTTAATATTATAACGAATAATATTAAGAGGTTTAAGGTAAATATCGATTTAGATTATACGAAAAGTATTCTAAATATTTTTCGTAGAGAGAGATAGGAGAAACTAGGTAGCTTAGAAAGCTATAGCCTAGTTAATAATATATAGGATAGCTTATTAGTTAATATAGAGAATATTTATAATAACTTTAAAATTAAAATCGTAGTTATCTTTTAGCTTAAATTTAAACTATTAGGGCGCGGGGCTATTTAATTAGTACTAACGATAAACTTTAAAAATAGCCTTAATAGCTTAGATATTAATATTATATCTAGCCTAAGTAAGTAATTAGTATAAATAGGATACGCTAGGGTGCCTAAATTATTTATAAATTTAATATATCTTTTACTTAGTAAAATACGATATTACTTCTTCTAAGGGTAAAAGGAAAAACTAAAGATAACCTTATTTATATATAATAAGGATCTTAGTTATACCGTAAATAAGGTAATTTAAAATATTACGGAAAAATATCTTTAGTTAATTAATATTTATTAAATATAAAAAGAATAGGGTTTAAGTAAGTAAAATATAAAATATAATCTTACTTATTAGAGTTATAATTTAAATAAAGCTAAGGGAGGTAATAGTTTAACTTTTACCGAATTTAATAAATATTTAGCTAGCGGTAAACTTATTAAGGGATAGTAAAGGTATAAAAAGCTATAATACTTTAAACTAAGATTAACCTAATATCGATATAGATATTATACTAATATCGATTAGAATACCTTAAAATATTATCTAAGAATAGCGGTCTATTAAGGTAAAATAAGTAGCGAAAGCTATAATAAGTATAAGCTTATAGGGGTTATCTCTTATTAGAAAATATATATATACTAACTAATATAATATTTTAGCTACCTAAGGTAATATTAATAGTAAGTTTTTTATTAGTTTCGTAATTCGGGGTATATAAAATACTTAAGTTAATTATATAAATAATAAAATATAGTATAAAATTTTAGTAAGTTTATAAGATAAAAGTGCTTATCTATTATTATTATCCTCCTCTAATATTTTTTCTATTTTTTTAAAGTTTATAAGATAAGCGTTAAAGTTAACCTTCGCGCTAGTAAAAATATAATAGGCTAGAAATAAATATTTAAATATTTTACGTTCCTTTTCTATATATTTAAAAGACTAATATCTAATTTTACCGTAAACGAAGTATTTACGGTTTTACGAGGTATTAGCCTTCGAGTTATAAGTAAAGTTATTACCGCTATTATTACGATATTAGTTCGAGGGCCGGTCGAAGGTTTTCTAATATCGGCGATTAAGGTAGAAAATATTAGGGCTTAAAGCGTTAGGAGGAGGTAATAGTAAATAAGAGCTTTAAATATATTACGAACTACTAAATTAATAAGTTAAGGCTATTTCTAAAAAGGAATAGAGGTTAGATATAAGCGTTTTCGTATCTTTTATAAGTTTAAAAAGTATAAATTCTAATTTAAAGATACTTTAGTAAGCGTTAATAAGGGTTATCTATAAAAAGGCGTTACTAATATAATCGAAACTAAGAGCACGCTAATAGAGATCTAATTTATTAAAAAGTTTCTATAAAACTTTATATAGTTTACTTTTAGGGTATAAAGTCCGAACTATCTAATAAGTAGTAAATATCTAATTTATATAATAATAAGAGTAGTTAATATTTATATTAAAATACTTTTATATTTAAAAATATATATTATAGAAAGTAAAAAACTAGTTAATATAATCGAGATAATATTATTTTACTTAGCTTAAAAGAATACGTAGAAAAATCGTATAAAAATAAGATATAAATCTTTAATATAAAATAAATATTTATAAAAATACGAACCTTATTATCTAAAAGGTTATAAAGTTCGCTTAAGTATATAGTATTCTTATCTTAAATTTTAGTAAATTAAGTAATTATTTCTAAATTAATATATATATTAGGAAATTTAATTAGGGGTAGTATAAAAAAAGTAAAAGCGTCTAGTATAAGTTCGTTCTAAAATTAAGGTATTTTCGATAAGAGTCCTTATTAATATTAATAAAATTCTATATCGGTATCTAAATAAAGACCTTAGCTATTAATATTAGGTTTAGCTATACTTACTAATAGTTTTTTAATAGGTATATCTAGTAAGGACTATATTCTTCGAGTAATAGCTTAAGGGTCCTAGAATAGGTATATTATTAATTACTAGGTAAGTTAAACTAGTAGGTTTTAAGATAATATATTTAATTATAATATCTAAGGGTTAGGGATAATTTAGATTTAAACGTTCCTAGCGTCTAAGCTAGGCCTTAGTTAGGGTACTATCTACTATTATAAGGTAGTTATAGTAATAGTTTAGGTTTCTATCTTAGTTTCTAGTATTAATCTTATAGGGATTATAAGTCTTAGTTTAAAAGAGGTTTTACTATATACTTAGGCTAGCTATATAGGAGGTTCGTCTATATTTAAAAGTTTTTTAAGTTCCTTTAAGGCGGGTTTTTTAAATCTGCCGATATAAATTCCTTATCTTATAATAAGGCTTCGGGTAAGGTCTCTATTAGTTAGGTATCCTTCCTAAGCTAAATAAGTAGCTAGAGTTATATTATAAACTTCTCGTAGTAAAGATACTTATCGGTTAGGCATCTTTCCTAAGCCGAATAGGTAGCTAGAGTCGTATTATAAACTTCTTATAGCAGAGATACTAATAAATTAGACCTAGATTACGTATACTATATTAACTTAGATAATAAAGTTCGGGTAACTTATCTAGATTATATAGCGTATAGAAATATTATAACTACTATACGATATACTCTAGCTAATAGAGTTATAAAAAATTAGATAATAACTTTACTTATAACTTATCTCTTTCTTAAAGAGTATAGAAAAGTAAGTATATTATATATATATTCCCCCTCTTACTAACTACCTCCCTATCCTCCTCCTATATTAACTTCGTATATTATATTAATATTATACTAATCTTAGATTAGTATTATCTTAAGTTTAACTCCTCTTTATATATATCCCTAACCTCTTACTTTATTTATATAGAGATAGTTATCTTTATAACGCGTATTACGTATATTTAACGCGTATTATATTCCTAAGTAATTAGCGATATATATATTCTAATATTAGTAGCTTTTCTTTTTATAGTTAGGAATATATATTTATTAAGTAAGTAATTTAGGTATAATTAGGTTCTTTTAGTAGCTCTTATAAATCGAATTATTTCTCTATTTTTAAGGACTTATATAGTTTAGGACTAGTAGATATCTTTACCTTACTAATTTATAAATAAACTTAGGTTAATATTATACCGATATTCGATTTATTTCTTAATAATTCTAATATAATTTCCTAAAATAGTATACGTTAAGCTATATATTATATCTCCTTATTATCTATATTTCGTAAATAATAGATAAGGTTTAGGTAGTAAACTTAACGCTATATATCGTTATTAGCTTAGAGCTTAACGCTATATATTATTAGCCGCTACTATAAGCTAGTCCCGGGGCTTAGTTATTTCTAAACCCTAGGATTAGTAGATAACTCCCCTAAATATAATATAAGCTAGCTATAAGGATATTACCGAGGTATCTTACTTTAAAGACCCCTAGTAAATACTAGCCGCGCGAGGGGGAATCTTCCTTATTAACTAATAAACCCTTATAGCTAGTAAAAATCGTCTTTTTCTTATAATACTAAGCGTTCCTATACTATAATATTTATAGTTCCGCTAGGTTATTATAGTTTTTATATTACGATACCCCTAAGGCGGCGTAATTCTTAACTCTAAGGGTACCGTAATCCCCTAATAATATTTTTTTTCTAATCTAAGGACTAGAGAAACGAAGAATAAACGTAATATAGTATACTAAATAAAAAACGTAATACTTAGTAAACTTTCGCTAGGTTATCCGCGAAAAATAAATAAGAAAGACTAAGGTAATTATAAAAAGAGAAAGGAAAAAAAAAAATTTTAAAAAGGGGGGGGGGGGGATATTTATACCTAAAAGGTATATACCTCTTATATTTATAGGAGGGGTTAGTATATACTAATATATTACTTATAAGAGGGGTAAATATATATTTTATTTAGCGGGGTAAATTAGTAACTTAGCACCTTACTTATAAATTACCCCGCGCCTAAGCTCCTTATTCTTTTCCTTTTCCTTTTACTTTTATTATTATTATTATTATCGTTATTATTATTATATATAGGAAGGTAAATTTAAATTAATCTTAAGTTAGTATTATAGTAAGCTTTTACTAACCTTAACTTAAGATTTATTATATATTAGAACCGCCCCCTTATACGCCTACCGCTCCGCGCGGTTATTAGATTATTATTTCGAGTCCTAAGTTTAAGAATAATATTAACGATAATAATACTCTTAAAGCTTTAATTCGCTAGCGGCGTAAAAATATATTAATTCCGGCTTTAATCTATATTAGTTATAAGTTAAGATTAACTTAATTTCTAATATACTCTAAACTTAGCTTTAAACGCGTATTACGCGTATTATACCCTTATCTCCTTTACGCGCCTTTTATAAGCTCCCTTTACGATATCCGCGATTACTTTTCGCTTACGCTTATAAATACTATTACTTATTTTTATAGCGATACTTATTACGCCTTATTAAGTATAACCTACTAAGCGTAATTTTTTTACGTCCCCGCCGCCGCTTACGCTATTATCTTAGGCGCGGCGCGACGCTATTTAGCGTAGCGATATTAAGAGGGTGCCCCCGTGCTAAAATTATATTAGCTATATAAGTAAGTAAGAGCTAAAAATTAACGCCTATTAAGAATAGGTATCTTAATTAATAACTGCTTATTATTAATATACTAAAAAGAGTATCTAGTATAATAATATATATATAGCTTATTAAAACTTAATTTTATATAAACTAATACTAACTTAATAAACTATCCCGGCTATTATTACCTTTACGTAAGCTTTTACTATATTTATAGGCGATAATACGCCTTTATATAAAAACTAGCGTGCTAAAGTAAATCTAATAATAATCTAATCTTTATTTATATTTAAGTTAATATCTAACTAATATTACTAATATAATAATATTACTTAGCTAGCCTTACGCGATCGTTACGCGTCGCGCCTTCCTAGATATCTATATTAGGAGTAGGGGTAGGGGACTCTAA
Organism: Ophiocordyceps camponoti-saundersi (nom. inval.); assembly: GCA_003339415.1. Classification (NCBI taxonomy): domain Eukaryota; kingdom Fungi; phylum Ascomycota; class Sordariomycetes; order Hypocreales; family Ophiocordycipitaceae; genus Ophiocordyceps; species Ophiocordyceps camponoti-saundersi. The sequence continues at coordinate 55,792 of PDHQ01000121.1, forward strand.
TTCTAAGGATTTTACTTTTTTTTTTTTTTTTTCTTATTATTTTTATCTTTTATTATTTTTATCTCTTATATATTACTAAATTAACTTAATTATAAGAGACTTCTAGTATTAAATTTATAAAAGCTTAGTAAATAATAGTTACAAAGTAACTATTAAAACTAATCTAAAGTTAATAGGATTTCGGGTTAAAATCGAAATAAGTTCCTAAAAAACCTAAACTAAAAGTAAAAAGAAGAAAAAATAAATAATATTAACTTATAGTAAGTTATCGCTAAATACTAAGATATTCGAATTATTAAGTTACTAATTAGATACTAGTTAAAGTATATCTATATATTATCGAAATAATAATTATAATTTTCTAAAAGTTAGTACTTTAATAAATATTTACTATCTAAATTACTTTTCTATTTTTAATTTAAACTAAGGTTAAATAATAATAAAGCCGGCATTTTAGCTTATATTAGTTAACTAAGTTTTAAATAATAAAAGGTAATTAAGTTTACGATATAACCTAACTTTATTACTAATTAATATTAGTTAGGTATCCTTTCTAAGCTAAATAGGTAACTAAAGTCGTATTATAGACTTCTTATAATAAAGATACTAATAAATTAGATTTAGATTACGTATATTATATTAACTTAGATAATAGGGTTCGGGTAACTTATCTAGATTATATAATATATAAGAATATTATATTTACCGTACGATATACTCTAGCTAATAGAGTTATAAAAGATTAGATAATAACTTTACTTATAACTTATCTCTCTCTTAAAAAGTATAGAAAAGTAAATATATTATATATATATTCCCCCTCCTACTAACTACCTCCCTATCCTCCTCTTATATTAACTTTATATATTATATTAATATTATACTAATCTCGGATCGGTATTATCTTAAGTTCGACTCCTTTTTATACGTATCCCTAACCTCCTACTTTATTTATATAAAGATAGTTATCTTTACGACGCGTGCTACGTATATTTAACGCGTGTTATATTCCTAAGCAGCTAGCGATATATATATTCTAATAATACTAATAGATTAAACTTAGAACATATATACTATATTAACCTAAATAATAGAGTTTAGGTAACTTATCTAAATTATATAGCGTATAGGAATATTATATTTACTATATAATATACTTTAGCTAATAAAGTTATAGAAGATTAAATAATAACTTTACTTATAACTTATCTCTCTCTTAAAAAGTATAGAAAAGTAAGTATATTATATATATATTCCCCCTCCTACTAACTACCTCCCTATCCTCCTCTTATATTAACTTTATATATTATATTAATATTATATTAGTCTTAGATCGGTATTATCTTAAGTTTAACTCCTTTTTATACGTATCCCTAACCTTTTATTTTATTTATATAAAGATAGTTATCTTTATAATACGTATTACGCGTATTTAACGCGTATTATATTCCTAAATAGCTAGCGATATATATATTTTAATAGTAGTAGCTTTTTTTTTATAGTTAGGAATATATATTTATTAAGTAGGTAATTTAGGTATAATTAAGTTCTTTTAGTAGCTTTCGTAAATCGAATTATTTCTTTATTTCTAAGAACTTATATAGTTTAGGACTAGTAGATACTTTTATTTTACTAATTTATAGATAAACTTAGGTTAATATTATGCTAATATCTAATATATTTCTTAATAATTCTAATATAATTTCCTAAGATAATATATATTAAGCTATATATCGCGTTTCCCTATTATTTATATTTTATAAGTAATAGATAAGGTTTAGGTAATAAACTTAACGCTATATATTATTACTAATATAAAGCCTAATACTATATATTATTAGCTACTATTATAAGCTAATCCTTTAGCTTAGTTACTTCTAAACTAAAAAACTAATAGGTAACTCCCCTAAATATAATATAAGCTAGCTATAAGGATATTACTAAGGCGTTTTACTTTAAAAACCCCCGGTAAATATTAGCTATATAAGGGGGAATCTCCTCTATTAACTAATAAACCCTTATAGCTAGTAAAAATTATCTTTTTCTTATAATATTAAGCGTTCCTATATTATAATATTTATAATTCCGCTAAGTTATTATAATCTTTATATTATAATACTCTTAGGGTAGCGTGATTCTTAACCTTAGGGGTATCGTAATCTCCTAGTAATATTTTTTTTCTAATCTAAGAATTAGAAAAACGAAAAATAAATATAATATAATATATTAAATAAAGAACGCGATATTTAGTAAACTTTCGCTAGGTTATCTATAAAAAATAGATAAGAAAGACTAAGGTAATTATAAAAAGGGAAAAGAAAAAAAAAATTTTAAAAGGGGGGGGGGGGTATTTATACCTAAAAAGTATATACCTTTTATATCCGTAAAAAAAGTTAATATATACCGATATATTACTTATAAGAGGGGTAAGTATATACCTTATTTAGTAAAGTAAATTAGTAACTTAGTATTTTACTTATAAATTACCCCGCGCCTAAGTTTCTTATTCCTTTCCTTTTTTTTTTATTTTTATTATTATTATTATTATCGTTATTATTATTATATATAAGAAGGTAAGTTTAAGTTAATCCTAAATTAATATTATAGTAAGCTTTTACTAACCTTAACTTAAGATCTATTATATATTAGGACCGCCCCCTTATATACTTACCGCTTTACGTAGTTATTAGATTATTATTTTAAGTCCTAAATTTAAGAATAATATTAATAATAATAATATTTTTAAAGCTTTAATTCGCTAGCGGTATAAAAATATATTAATTCTAGCTTTAATTTATATTAGCTATAAGTTAAGATTAACCCGGTTTCTAATATACTCTAAACTTAGCTTTAAATACGTATTACGCGCGTTTTACTCTTATCTTCTTTACGCGCCCCTTATAAGCTCCCTTTATAATATTTATAATTACCTTTCGCCCGCGTCCGCGAATACCGTTACTTACGCTAGCGGCGACGCTTATTACGCTTTATTAAATATAACTTACTAAGCGTAATCTTTTTATATTCCCGCTACCGCTTACGCTATTATCTTAAGTATAGCGCGATAATATTAAGCGCGGTAATATTAAGAAAATACTCTTATACTAAAATTATATTAGCTATATAAATAAATAGGAGCTAGCTATTAACGCTTATTAGGAATAAGTATCTTAGCTAGTAACCGCTTATTATTAATATATTAAAAAAAGTATTTAATATAACGATATATATATAGCTTATTAAAACTTAACTTTATATAAACTAATACTAACTTAATAAACTATCTTAGCTATTATTACCTTTACGTAAACTTTTACTATATTTATAAGTAATAATATACCTTTATATAAAAATTAGTATACTAAAGTAAGTCTAATAATAATCTAATTTTTATTCGTATTTAAGTTAATATTTAACTAATATTATTAATATAATAATATTACTTAGCCGGCCTTACGCGATTATTACGTATTATGCCCTCTTAAATATCTATATTAGGAGTAGGGGTAAGGGACTCTAATTCTAAGAATTTTACTTTTTCTTTTCTTATTATTTTTATCTTTTATTATTTTTATTTTTTTTATATTATTAAATTAACTTAATTATAAGAGACTTCTAATACTAAATTTATAAAAGCTTAGTAAATAATAGTTATAGAGTAACTATTAAAATTAATCTAAGGTTAATAAGATTTCGGGTTAAAATCGAAGTAAGTTCCTAAAAATCCTAAACTAAAAGTAAAAAGAAGAAAAAATAGATAATATTAACTTATAGTAAGTTATCGCTAAGTACTAAGATATCTAAATTATTAAATTACTAATTAGATATTAGTTAAAATATATTTATATATTATCGAAATAATAATTATAATTTCTTAAGAGTTAGTATTTTAATAAATATCTATTATCTAAATTACTTTTTTATTTTTAATCTAAACTAAAGTTAAATAATAATAAAGTTAGTATTTTAGTTTATATTAGTTAACTAAGTTTTAAGTAATAAAAAGTAATTAAGTTTATAATATAACCTAGCTTTATTATTAATAAGTATTAGTTAAGTATCTTTCCTAAGCTAAATAGGTAGCTAAAGTTATATTATAAATTTCTTATAATAAAAATACTAATAAATTAAATTTTAAATATATATACTATATTAACTTAGATAATAAAATTTAAGTAACTTATCTAGATTATATAGTATATAGGAATATTATATTTACTATATAATATACTCTAGCTAATAGAGTTATAAAAGATTAAATAATAACTTTACTTATAACTTATCTCTCTCTTAAAAAGTATAGAAAAATAAGTATATTATATATATGTTCCCCCTCCTACTAACTACCTCCTTATCCTCCTCTTATATTAACTTCGTATATTATATTAATATTATATTAATCTTAGATCGGTATTATCTCGAGTTTAACTCCTCTTTATACGTATCCCTAACCTCCTACTTTATTTATATAAAGATAGTTATCTTTATAACGCGTGCCACGCGTATTTAACGCGTGTTATATTCCTAAGCAGCTAGCGATATATATATTCTAATAGTCTCTTATAAATACTCGTCCTATTTCCTACGTTTTCGTTTTCTAGCTATTAAAATATCGTTAGAAAAGGTTAAATAAAGCGAGACTAGAGAGTTACTTATTACTTTTAATAAATAAGATAAATCTCGCTATCGCTAGTTTAATTATCTCTACGTTCTCGTAGTCTCCTAGTATATTATTATCCTAGCGATCTAAATTAAACTAATTCTAATATTATTTTAGGATTTTAGTATATCTAAATACTTCCTAAGTTAGCTAGTTATAATATTTAAGGAGTTCTATTCTATTTTCGGGAAAGGTACTTATAGTTATAAGTAAGTTTTTAAACTAGCTTTAGATAGATATTATAAAGTATTCGGGTTAGCTTTTTTAAGAGTTCTAAAAAGGGTTTTACGTAGACCTTTATTAACTCTTTAATCGATTATAGCTTACCTCTATACGGTTATTTTTATAAAAATCTACTATTAAGGTTAATTATTCTATCCTTACTAATTTATAGTTAACTAAATTTTAATTATTAATTAGTATTAGTTAGCCTTCGTAATATATATATAGGAGTTAATAGTAATTACTAATACTAAAAGTATAATTCTTTTAATTTATAATATTTATTTATATTTTCTCTAAAATAAAGGGAATTTTTCGTTTACTTATATATAAAATATCCTTATATATGCTTTTTTCTTCTATACTTAATATTAGATTAAGTATAATCTAATCTCTTCCCGAAACTAATCCGATATTAACTAGGAGTCTATTAAAGCTCCTATCTAAAATACTATAATAAAAATATAATCGAAACTTACCTTACTTCTTATTACCTAAGTCCCTTTAATATATCCTACGTAATATACCCCTTTTCCCCCTATCCTAAGTATATATAGATCTTATTCTATACCTATATAGATTTTAGTTATTCTTATATAAGTCTAATAATAATATAGTAAAAACGAATAAGTAGCTTTAATTAGCTAGCCCTAAGTATAAGGCTTAATATTATATATAGCGTTAAGAAGGTATTAGAAATAAATTCCTATCTAACTTACGCTTATCTAACTATAATAAAGCACCTTTTCCGCTATTTATATAGCACGCTATCTCTTAGTATTATATTTAGTAAAGCGATATATAATAAGGACTTTTAGCTTCGCGTATACTTTAACGTATTGTTCGCGGATAATTAGGTAACCTGCGCTTTAATAGCCGGGTTTATTATCTTCCTCGCTAGCAGCCTTATTATATAGCGTTTAAAGCGTTAAATTATTATTATAACTAGTAGTATAAAGGCCGAATTTATAGCTTTTACGCTTATAAGGCTTATAATAATCTAGCTCTCTAATATTATTCGAGATACTAATTATAAATAAAAGAGGCCTCTTATAATATTTATTAATAGTTAGAATATAAAGTTAGCTGTAATTAACCCGCTTAATAAGGTGTATATAAGGTATATTAATTTATAATATAAATAAATTATCTAAAAGTATTAAAAAAGCTTTTTTAATTTATAATAAATAAGCACGGAAGATATAATTATAGATAGCCTTATAAAAAAGCTATAAGTAAATAAGTATTAGTAGTTTATACGCTAGCTAAATTTAGCTATATTAAGGAATAAGGGCGGCTTTAGTAGCTTAAATATTAAGAAATAATATTATAATAGTTATTCTTTAGCCTGCCTAGCCTTAAGGGCGGTATTATATAATATACCTTATATCTAAGCTATAACTTACTTAAGGCTTAAGCTTAGTTAGGTTTATATACTAGCTATACTAAATTAATATAAAGGGGCTACTATAGCTAAACTTAGTATTAATAATAATACTGCCCGATTTATAATAACCTGCGTGCTTTAATAAATATAATATAATAAGTATTTAGCCTTAATATATATCTATATTTACTAATAGTTAAAGTAAACTAGCTTAGCATATTATATATAAAGTATATAACTAATTATATTAAGTATAAACTTATTACTAATCTTACTATAGCTAAGGCTATTTACGCTATAATTAAGGTAGCTTATAAGCTAAGCTTTAGTTATAACTCTTAATTAGTAAGTTAAAGCTAAGGTTATAGCGGGTTTAGGGTAAATCTTATATTAATAAAAGTAATAGAAAAATACTATTTAGTATATTAAGAAAACTCGCGCTATTACGCGTTATAATAGCTTTTATACTAATTAAGTTATTTAAGCCGCCGCTAGCTATATACCGCTTTAAAGCTTATAGCCTTTTACTTTTAATAAAAATCTTATTATTAAAATAATTAAAGGTCTAACTAATATTAACTAACTTATTATAATTATTATAGCTTAAATTTAAAAATAATATATTTTCTATATATAATTAATTAATTTCTATAACTAAGTAATAAATAAGTTATATTATATTTACCGCGTAGCTAAGAATAAGCTAATATTATAAAAAACTCCCTTACTTTATAATTATCCCCTTATCTTTACTACTCCCCCGCTTATTATTAAAATCTTTACCGCCTTAATACTTATTAAGTTTAAGTTAAAGTCGGAAGCTAATAAGTTTATTATACCTAATATTACTCTTACCCTTATTATTAAGGAAGCTCTCGCTATTATAAAAGGCGCTATAAGCGCTTATAGCGTAACCGCGCCGCCTTTTTATAAAAAGATTTTTAATCTTATTTAGAATAGTTTTATTAATAAGTAATCTAATAATAAAAATTTTATAATACTAAATAATAACTAATATTTAATATAAAATAGTAAAAGCTAGTAATAATTATTCTAAGTTAAACTTATAGTTATAGTTATAGCTATAGCTATAGCTATAGCTATAATAATTATAAATATTCTTATATTTTACGCGGTTAAATTTATTCTTTATATATAGTTAAGGGAATTAAAACTTAAAGCTAAGTAAGCGGTTAGTAAAGTAATAAATAATAATATATTATTATATAGTAATTATTATGCGTTTCTACTAAAGTTAGCATCTTTATTCTTCTTCTTTTTATAAAATAATAATATAAGGTTAAATTAGTAAAGTCTTCTTAGTAAAAGGAACTAATATATAAATCGCGCTATAAATTAAAAGTTATTAAATACCTTAGTAAAGTCTTACTAATTTTAAATTAAACGCTTATTAGTATTAAAAAGGGGCCTATTTTTATAAATAAGAGTATAATTAATAAAGATATATAAGATTATTTTATTACTATTATTATATAAGTACCGCTAACTCTCGACCGCACCCGGAATAGGTGCGCACTTATAAATAATGGTAAGTTATTTGCAGATTCGTAAATAGCTCGAAAATTTAGCTTAGGGCTATAGCGCTCCCGCCCCTTAACTAAGGTAATAGCGGACGCGAAAAGAGAAAGCGTAATAAGAAGAAAAATCTAAATAACCTTTAAGCGCGATTAGGCGCGGGGCTAGCCGAGTTTACCTATAATCTAATTAACTATAAACGAAATATAAGAAACTTATAAAAACCTCTTTAGGTCCCCTCTAATACTTTAACGAAATAGCTTTATATAACTTTATTAAGCCTCGCTTTAGTAAATCTATTTTAACTAATCTAAGCTATAATAGAATAATATATAAACTAACTTAAATAGGAATTAGAATATATAGATTTAGCTAAGACTAAGGCCTTATATATAAAAAATATTAAGCGTATTATTATTATAACTTTATAAAAAGTACTCTTATAAATATTACCGGTAAATTAAATATTAAAAATATAAGTTTAAGTTATATTAGCTTTATAACCTTATCTTAAACTTGAGAAATAAATCTTACCTTAATATTAAAAGGAAATTATTATATACTTTAATAATATTCTAGATAATATTATTAATAAAATTTTTAAAAATATAATATAAGCTATTAATTACACTTTATAGATAATATTTTATTTAGCTATTTATTACCTTAATAATAAGGATATAGCTATTATATTTAACTTTAATATTATAAAATTTACCTAAGATTTTTTTTAAGTTAAGACTATTTTTAAACTAGACGCCGCTATCGCTAATTATATATATAATATTATCGCTAAAAAGCTTCTTTTTATTTTAGCTATAAAAAACTAGGATAATCTTATTATAAAAATTATATAAGTTAATAAAGTTATTATTATTAAGCTTAAAGCCTTAAAAGCTATACCCGGAGCTATTTAGATAATAGTTATTATTAGACTAATTTCCCCTATTAACGCTAATCGGCTTTATAACTATAAACTTATAATAAAAGCGTAAATTTTTAAAATAAAACCCTTCTTAAACTCTATCTAACCTTATTAATATTATAATTATTATTATTTTAATTATATTACTAAGTCTTATAAGTATATTAAGCTTTATAATAAATATAATATTATTATATATAAGACTAAGACCGAATATAAGGCGGGATAAGATAGATACTTATATATATATATTTTATATAACGGAGATTACTTAGCTTAGTTAAAGCTATACCTTATAGCTATTTAGGAATAAGATAAAGCCTAAGCTTATTATAAATAATAGCTTATAAGATTTACTAAACTTAGTATATAGTTAGTAATACTTTTTTATATATAATTTACCTAAGAATCGGTCTTTAAATCCCCTTAATAGTTTATTACTAATAGGAAATATTATAAACTTATAAGTAGCTCCTAGCTAAAGCTATCTTTAAAAATATTAGTTAGTAAAGATATACTAGAAGCTATAAGGCGTTAGATTAGGCGTAAAAAGAAGTATATTTTTATTAAACTTAAGCTACTAACCCCTTAGGTAAACTTAGAATATAGCAGATATTAATAAACTTACCCTTATATTATATTAAATAAATAGCCTTATTAGGATTAGTATCGAACCCTTAACTATATTAGCCTTTACTAAAATCTAAACTAAAGCCGCTATTAAAGCTTTACGCGAAAATAGCGAGAATATATATATATATATTATATTACTTTAGTAACCTATATAGGTATCTAAGTATATAATCGTTTAATAGAGAGGAAAAACCGGAGTACCCCGGGGAAAAACCCCTTACTTAATATATTTAGCTAGCTTATAAGCTAATTATATCATATCGGAAAGCTTAATTATTATAGGAAATATCCGAAATTACGCCGGTCCTAAGCGAGAGGTACTTATACTTCTTATTATATATTTTATCTAAGTTCTAAGTAGTTCCGGTACGTATATTAGCAGATACTATAGCGAAGATATTACTTCGTAATTATACTTTATTATTAGATTATAGTCGCTATTAAAAGGGACTTATTCTTCTAATAACCTACGTTATCTAACTAATTATACCCTTACCCCGCGCCCTATTTTACCTAAGCCTCGGCCGGGTTACTACTCCTGCCGAGGGAGGAAAGGAGCCCGGCAGGGTTACTACTCCTGCCGGGGTTATGCCGGGGTCGGACCGTACCCCGGCTATATAGTTAGGGTAAAAAATACCCGTGCCCTCCGCCGGATTCGAACCGACTGCCTCTCTTATAGGAGACTAATATCTCTAGACGCTTAACTACTACGCTAGGAGGGCTAGCGAGAATATAATTATTATTACCTTTAACTCCTTTTTATATATTTAAAAGTTCTTTTTTAGAATATTAATAAGCGACCTAAGCTAGCATAATTAGCCCTTTATAATATATATAATTATAATATTATTACCTTATAAGAAATAATATACCGCCTAGGAGCTAGTCCGCCCCTTTTTAAAACCTTACTTTATAAACTTATCTTTTATAGCGGATAAGTAGCTATATATATTTTTAAGCGCTATAGCGTTTTAAATTAGTCGCTTATTATTAGTAAGGATTAGGCTAAAGTTAGCTTTACTTCTAGATTAGAAATTATCTTAGTATACTCCTTTTTAAATTAAGCTAAATAAAGCTACCTCTCCCTCCTACCTAAATTTAAGCTAAAAGTAAAATAAATCCTTTTTAAAAACTTTAACTTATATTATTAATTATAAAATAGCTATAAATAATATTCTAATAACGCTAATTAGCTTATTTAAAAACCTTTTAAACTTAACCTTTTACTTTTTACCCCTAAAAGCGAATATATTAGAATATTTTATAGCTATTAAAATAATATATTAGATTTAGTTTAGGTAATAGCTAAGTTCTATACTTTATATACGGGACTAAACCTTAACCTTATAAGATTTAATTATATTCTATAAATACTTACGATTAGTATATAAGATATTAACCCTCCTACGCTTAAGCTATAATAGAGATAAGCTAATTAAAACCTTATTATAAGAAAATCCCTCGCTTAAATCTCTATCTTTACCGCTATTAAAACTATTAATTAGATTAACGCCGCCCTTAACCGCCTTTATAATAAACTATAGTAAGTTATTAACGCCGCTATATTTTTCTATACCTTAATACTTAGAAAAAAGGAGACTTAGTTTACCTTAATAGTTACCTGCGCTATTAGGGACGCTAAATAAGCTAGGCGTCGCTATTATAATTCCCTATCTAAATATAACTAATTATAATTATAAAAATCTACTTATAATTAGAAAAAAGTAGTTGCTTATTCTTATTAGGCTAATTAGCGTTTTTTCCTATATTTTATTAATAATAATCCTAAATAGTTTTAATATATAAAGCGCTAAGCGTAGCTTTATAGTAAAATATTAGCTAAGCTTATTTACCTCCTAGCCTTATAAAACCTAGGTAAGGGAGAGGCCGCGTTTTTTAAAGATAAAGTACGCGTTTTAGCGGATAAGTTCTTTTTACCTATCTTTAACCTCCCCTTAGTAAATTATAAAACGCCTAAACTTAACTTTATTATAAAAAAATATATTATTATAAATAATATTTAAGCTACTTTTTATATTATATTACCGTAAAAGGCGACTAAGTTAAACTAAATCTTAATTAGCTTTCTTAAAATATATTACTTAGTCCTTTATATATAACTCGCTTATATTTTTTATACTTACTTTTAGCTTAGCTATTTCCTAGGTTAACTCTATACTATTATTATAATAATATTATATAAGTAAAGTAAGAAGCTAGAAGTTTATTAGTAAGCTAATAGCTATAAGCTAATCTCCCTTTTATATTACCTTAGTAAAATACTTAAGTTTATTATAAATAAAAGGTTATCTAATACCGCTAAATTATACTAGCTCCTCCTTAATAGTTAGATAAGTAATAGATAAAATAAGTTAACGAAACTAGCTATTTTTATAATTATAAAACTCATTTAAGCTACTTAAGCTAGGAAAAGGGTTACTTTTTTCTTATAACTTAATATAAAGGGAGCTTTTAATACTAATTACTATAATAAACTACTTTATAAACTTATATATATAAGGTACCTTGCTTAGATTTATATTTTCTTATAAAGCTATTTTAGCTATTACTTCTTATATTTACGCTTTAACGAATAGATTTTAGCACCTTTCCCTATTTAAATTAAAGTCCCTTAAGGCTCCCCGCTTTTTATTATACTTTTTATCCTTTATATAACGCCGCTTTACTAATAATTAAAGTATAAACTTAGGCTAAAAGTTATTAAGTTTACTAATAATATAAACCTCCTTAATATTAAACTAAATACCGCTATAATTATAAGATACTTTTAGTTAGTATAAAATATTTATAAGGAGTAGGCTTAAGATTATAATATAGCTTTTAAGCTAAATAAAAGCAAATTAATATATTTCTCTAAAAAACGTTACTTAGAATAATATATAGTTAGGCTAAGTATATATAATATTTACTTTATCTCTAAAGCGCGCCTATTAGGTATCTAAGTATATAGATAACTATATTAGAAAATATATATTTAGACTATATATAATAAGCTTTCTAGATAAAATCTCGCCTTTATTACCTTAACTATATTTACTTAAGGTTATACCCTCCCTTAAGCTAAAAAGCTATATATAAAAGTTATATAATTCCTAATATCTTACGCCTTTATTACTTTCTATATAATTACCTTAAAAACTAAAAACCTTTTAGGCCTTACTAGGACTATAAGCCCTACTTAGTTATAATACCTACGCACTATCTTTAGCGCTTTTAGAGTAACCTCGGTTTATTACCTAAAAGCTAAGTTTTAAACCTCCTTAATTAATTTCTATATAAATAAAAGAAAAGCTAACGCCCTTTATAAGCTTAAAAAGGTAAATATATTAAGTATAATTCGATATACGTTTAAGTTTATTTTAAGGTTTCTTATAAGATTCCTTATATACCGCTTAACTTAATATAATAAAACTAAGTCCCCGCTTTAGAAAAAATTAAGGTAGATAATAATATAAGCTTACGCCTCGTATAATACCCTTAATAAGAAGATTACCTAGCGCCTCTTTTATAAAAATTAGATACGCTAATAGGAATAATAAAAAAACCGCTTTTAATAAGCCCACTTTAGGTTTACTTTTTTCCTAGCTAATTTCCCCCTATACTTAAACTAGCCTATAATTATTATAATATATTATAATTTTCTAAAATATATTAATATTATAATTACTTAGTTATATATAAGTAAGATTAAACTATAGGAGTTCCTTTTCTTACGCTAAGTTTTAGATATAGTTACTTTAAATTACTAATATAATACTAAGCTATAAAACGCGTATTACCTCCTCTTACGATACCTTAATCTTGCTACTTAAAAGGATAAACTATTATAATATCTCCGCTTTAAGTTTTTCTTATAACTTAAGCTTAACTATTATATTTCTACCCTTACTATTATAAAGTAAATATTACGCTATACTAACTTTTACTAGTTTAACCTTACTAAAACTTTATATATATCCCCGCTAAACTTACCGTAAGATTAAACTTATTATACTCTTATCTACTAAATTCTTTTATTATTATATAGCTTATAAACGTTTATCCCTCTTTACTTTATCTAATTACTAATCCCTCCGCTTTATCTTTACTTAAGCCCTTAATCTTACTAAACTAAATCTCCTTATTAATATTATTAGATTCCTCTAGCTATAAGGCCCGCTCCCTTAATATAGCTTTAATAAAAGATTAACCCTAGGTTATTAACGGACTTTAAGTAAATAATAGCTTAAACTTAATAAATACTCCTAACGCGGCGGGTAAGGCTACTACTAACCCGGACTTCGCTTTTATTTTATTTTTTAGCGTATTAGGAGTTTTTAAGCTTATAGCCCTAAAAGACTTTAATAGATTTATTAGCGATTTTATAGCTAGCGTTTACCTTTTTGCGGTATTAGTTTAAATAGCTAATAAGCTAAATAAAGTAAATATTTTTATAATTATAAATATAAGATTATTAAATTTATTTACTATTATTTAAGTATAGCTAGCTTAGTAACTTTTAAGCTTTTTAATAAGTAGTAACTTAATTATAATAATTAGTAATACTCCTTACTTACTAAGCGTATAGAAATAACTATAGCTAAGATTTAAATTAGCCGCTTTCTTAACTAATAACTTTTAAGCTAAAAGCTTTATTATATTATCTTAACTAGCTAGCTTAGCCCCGCTCTTACTTAAATATATTTACCTTATATATAATATTACTATATTAATAAGCTTAGAAGCTTTTATACTAATATTATTATTATTATTATTATTATTATTAAAGTTTAAAATTATTATAGCTAAACGCGCTTTCTTAGCTAGCTTTAACTAAGACCTAACTAATATATAACCGCGCTTAGCCTTAATATTACCCTTATCTAGCCTTTTACCCTTTACCTTAGCCTTAGCTTTATTAGCTAACTTAGTCTCCTTAACCTTAGTTAGTGTTAAGTCCTCTATTATAGCGATTTTATTATTATTTCCGTTAGCGGTACTATTATTAGTAAGACCTAGCTTTATATTACTAATAGCAAGCGCTAGCGTTATTACCTTCTTAATAGCTATAGCTAAAATCGCTTTCTTTCTAGCGTAAATATCTAACTTAATTACTAAGTATTTTAACTTATTAATAGCTTTAGTTATACCTGCTATTATAACGCCTAGCTTCTCGCTTATATTAACGATATTAGCTAAAATATTACTAAGAGCTATTTTAATATACTTAAAAATATTATATATTAACTTAAAAACTCTTATTACCTTATTTATATTAGTAAGAATAAAGGCGGCCTCGGTTAGCGCCCGCTTAGTATTATATATATTCCTATAAGTAAATAATTAGTCCTTATCTTAAATAATACGCTTAACCCCTACTAATAAAGCCTTAATATTACCTTATTTCTCTTACTTTACGTATCTTTTACGCTATATATAATAAAGCTTAGCTATATCCGTTATTAATAACTTATATACTTTTAGCTTATTAGCTCCTTATAGTTACTTATAATCTAGGAAATATTTACTACTATATAGCTTATATTTAATTTTATATAAGTAATATATATTTAAGCTATAAGATTTATACGCTATTAACCCTTATATTCTTACCGAACCCTAAATAAAAGGTATATTTACTCCGCTATACCTAATAGCTAAAATATCCTTAGCGTAAGCGCTTTTATATAATATATCTTATATAAATATTATAAGGGATTAAGTTCTTTTCTCTAAGTTTTACCTTCCTTATTATAATATTAGTTAGGCTTTAAGCTAATAGGAGGCTATATAGCGATATATATTAAGTTATTCGTAATATTATTTACGATTATAAGTATACTTATAAAAAATAGGAAAGGGGAGGAAGCTGCACGCTACCTAGCTTTTATTTATTTATACTTTAGTAATAAGGTATATATTACCTTACTTACTTACTAATCTATAGCTCTCTAGCTAACCTTAGTATATACTTTTATATAACTTACCTATTTTTATAAGGCACCCCTCTAAGCCTTACCTTAGTTTACTATTTTACTATAGCCTTATAGGCCTAAGTGAGGCCTATAGTGGCGCTTTTTCCTACTTATCGTCCCTGCCCTATTAGGCCCCTGCCTTATAAGTAAGGGGTTTTCCCCCGGGCCCTGCCTAGTTTTTCCCCCCTCCTTATATATAGTAGTTTTAAAAGCTATTCTAGCCCCTAGTATAAATTTTAATAATAATAATATATAAGTACCGCTTTAATATTACCTTAAGTACCTTATAAGCTTAGAGGAATAAATTAAGTTTAATATATCTAATCTTAAGTTATATAAGTATTATATTAATAAACTTAAAAAGTCCCTTATATATATATAAAGCGGAGCTAGCTTTAAGCTATAATAGCTTATCTATAAGGTAGCTATATAATTACTTATATTTCTTTAGCTTTCCCTTCTTAAAGTGCTAATAAAGGAGCTATTAATTATAAAGTTAAGTATCGAAGTTATATCGCTTACGCCTTATTACTAACTTAGGGCTAAACTATATTATATAGAAGTTCTCTAAGTTTTAAAATACTTAATATCTTTTCTAATAAAAGCGTCTTTTATATTTATAATATATTTACTTAGCCGCTTTCTTTATTATAATACGGATAAGGCTTATTATTCCGGTATATTATAAGTAATAATAAGTATATATTATTTTATAAATAAGATAAAAGTTAAAAAGTAAAATAAAAGCCTTAGCCTTAATATAATAAATAGGGGTAGCCTTATAAGCCTTAATAATAACTTAAAAGTACTTAAATTACTTTATAGCTAAAGCTTTTATAATAAAGCTATATAGCTTCCCCCTTAGCTATATTAATAAGGTAAACTAAATTATATTAAATATAATAGCTAACTTATTAACCTTAATATAAACTTCCCTTATTTTTAATAAGGTATAGCCTTATATTAATATTATAATCTTAGTAAAGCCTAAATATTAGCGCTTAAGGTTAGTAGTAAGTTTTAAAAAATAAGATTTCTAATATAGCTTATAATATAGCTAAACCCTTAAGAGTTACGCCTCCTATATTAGCTATATTATTATAGCTTTAAGCTAAAGCTTAATTATATCTACTATCTTTACTTTTATAAAATATATTAACTTACTTTTAGCTAGCTAAAAAGTTATTTTATATTTTAAGGCTTATTATTTATAAATTCGCTATATACGCTTAAGTTAGAGTAATACTTAAGCTTTATTACGCTTAATATTAAGAATATTAATATTATCTATAAATTTTACTATAAGGAGACTTAATATTAAGTCTAAGCGTTAATATAATAAGGATATATATAGAAAAAAAAGAATTAGTAATATAAGAAACTTCTAGGAGACCTTTTAATAAATTAAAAAAATATTACTTAGTTTATAATTAAACTTAAGTCTTGAAATATAGTTTATAAGTATTAGTTAGCCTTCGTAGTGCGTATACGGGAGTTAATAGCGATTACTAATACTAAAAGTATAATTCTTCTAGTTTATAATATTCGTTTATATCTTCTCTAAAACGAAGGGAATTCTTTATCTACTTATATATAAAATATCCTTACGTATGCTCTCTTCTTCTATACTCGATATTAGATCGAGCATAATCTAATCTCTTCCCGAAACTAATTCGATATTAACTAGGAGTCTATTAAAGCTCCTATCTAAAATACTATAATAAAAATATAATCGAAACTTACCTTACTTCTTATTACCTAAGTCCCTCTAATATATCCTACGTAATATACCCCTTTTCCCCCTATCCTAAATATATATAGATCTTATTCTATACCCGTATAGATTTTAGTTATTCTTATATAAGTCTAATAATAAGGTATAATTAAATAAACGCTATAACTTATTCGGAAAAGCTTAAGTAGTTTATAATAATAATTAACTTATTATAAGAGATATAATTAAAAGCCCTAGTAAAGTTTAGTAAAAGGAGTAAGATATATATATATTATATTACTTTAGTAACCTATATAGGTATCTAGGCATATAATCGTTTAATAGAGAGGAAAAACCGGAGTGCCCGGGGAAAAACCTCTTACTTAATATATTCAGCTAGCTTATAGGCTAACTTCGTCGTATCGGAAAGCTTAATCGTTATAAGAAGTATCCGAAATTACGCCGGTCCTAAGCGAGAGGTACCTATACTTCTTATCGCACGTCTTATCTAAGTTCTAAGTAATTCCGGTACGTATATCGGTAGATACTATAATAAAGATAGTTTTTTCTTAACTTTATAATTATACTCTATTACTAAATTATAGTCGCTATTAAAAAGGACCTATTCTTCTAATAACTTATATTATCTAACTATACCTTTACCCCCCGTGCTTTACCTAAGCCTTAGCCGGGTTACTACTCCTGCCGAGGGAGGAAAGGAGCCCGGCAGGGTTACTACTCCTGCCGGGGTTATGCCGGGGTCGGACCGTACCCCGGCTATATAGTTAGGGTGAAAAATACCCGTGCCCTCCGCCGGATTCGAACCGACTACCTCTCTTATAGGAGACTAATATCTCTAAACGCTTAACTACTACGCTAGGAGGGCAAAGGAGTAAGATAATATTACCTTAGTTTTAAATTATCTTAGTTATTTTAGTAAATATAAAAACTATTATATTAGTAAAGTATTAAAGTTTATTACTTATTTAGCTATTAGGGAGAATTTAAGCTTTCTTTATTATAAATATAATTTTCTTAACTATAATTACTTTTAAAACCTTCCCTATTATATTAAGAAGTAAAATTAGCTTATATTTACTTAAAGTATAATATATAGCTAATAGCTTACTTATATTTTAAATAATTATAATATTAAAAACTTTAAATAATAATAGGAAGTAGCTATTATTAATATAGCTTTAGAAGATTTTTTAAAAAACTTAGATAAGGGGGAGTTTATATCTTTTTAGGAAATTAACTAGAATCCTATTAAAGCTAGCTAATTTCTAAGAAATAATTAAGAAAAGGGTAAAGTAAATATTTTTAGTAGTAATAGCGCGCTTAATATAGAAAAAAGGGAAAGGATTATTTAAGGTAGATAAAGGGGCTATATTAATAAAAGCTAGGAAAAATTATTAGCTAAATAAAATTACCTTATTAAAGAAAATAATCGCTAATATTAAATCTAAGTATTTTTAAAATATAAGAATATATACTAGCTTTAATATAGCTTAGCTTTATAGCTAAGCTTAGCGTTTTATAATCTAAAAAGTTTATAAGTTTATAAAGATATTATTAAGGAAATTATACTAAGCGCTATAATATACCGCGCTAATTATAATTTTCTATATTTTTATTATTTTTTAATTATCTTACTAATAAAAGTTAATAAAATTAGTATATTAATATTACTAAGCTTTTTTTATAACCGCTATAATAGCTATTATCGCCTTATTTTATTATTTTTATATTATAAAGTAAGTTTTAATATATAATAATATTATTATCTTTATTATTATTTCTAATTAGTTATAAAATAAGGCGATTATATTTTTAAGCTTTTTAAGTATTATAGTAAAGTAAAAGTTTAGTTTAAGTTAGTCCTATACCTTAGCTATAAAGATATCTAAGTAAAAAGAGCGCTAAATCCTAGATAAAGTTAAATTAAGGCGAAAATTAATATTAATATAGATAATTTATAAGATATAATTAGAGCCGACTAAGTTAAGGTTATTACCTTAATATATTACTTAGTAATTTAGCGTAGCTTAAGCTAAGTTTATAATACTAGTCCGCTTATTTTATACTTCCTAAGTAACTTTATTTAAGAGCGTAAAAAATCTAAGGCGGAGGCTAGTTATAAGCTTAAGGAAATTAGTTACCCTAAGGGAGGACTATTTATAATAATCTTAGAAAAGGTAATAAAAGTTAAAGTTATTATAAAAAAAGTTATAATTAGTTAAGGGTTAAGGTAAATAATATCTTATTAGAAAAGAGGGCCTAATTAAATTACTAATAAAAGTAAGTTAATTAATATAATTTAAAATAAGGGTATAATATAGATTAGGATAAATATTATATTAAAAGTAATAAAAAGTATCTAAAAAAGGGAGTTTAAATATTTATAAATATAGAAGATTACTTAGCTATTAGAGTTTATAAATCTATATAATATAATACTTAGAAGCGGGCCGCGGCTAAATTAGTTATATTACGATTCCTATATATAAATAAAATTATAGCTAATAAGGCTATAAAATATTATATAAATAAGATAGTTACGCTTTTATATATTTTAAAAAAAGGTTTTAATCTTTATTAAAAGTAAAAGGGGTAAATAATTATAACTATATTATAGTAATAAAGGGGGTAGTTAAGGGGATAGTAAAAGGGGTAGTAAAGAGGATATTATTAAGGGGGCTTTATATCCCTTACTACTATTTCCTTTATTATAGTTACTAGGAGTCGCGCCGCTCTTACTATAGCCTCTTTTTAAGGCTAGTATAATATTATCTACTATATTAAATTAAAAAGTAGCTTATAACTATAAACGTTTTATATAAAGTTATTTCTAGGCCTAAACCTTAATAAAGCTATCGCTAAATTAAAACTAAGTATGAAGGTCTTACTAAGGCGACTATAGAAGTAAGCTAAGGTAGAGTTATAATTAAAGCTATCGAAGAGAGGAAGAAGAGGGGAGAGAAGCCCCCCTCCTAAGCTAGCTATATACCCCGCGTAATAACTAAGCGCTATTAGGAAAACCTAAATATATCCGCTATAATCCCCCCTATTTAGCTACGATTAGTTATAGACTAATCCCTTATATAGCCCCCTCCTTAAGCTAGCCGAGGAAGTAGGAGCGTAGGACGGAAAAGTTATATATTACTACGCTAATAAAACGCTTTATATAAACCTTAGCCGATAGCTTAATAGCCTCCGTAAAAATAAGGATAAGAGGGTAAAAGGGCTTCTTTATAGCTTAGGGAATTAAACCCTAATCTTTATAGGGAAGATTCTAATAAGCTTAGAATTATAGTATTACTTAAAATAAGAATTAATAAACTTATATACTAATAGTAAAAACTTACTTATATAGCTAGCGTATAAGATTAAATAATATTATATTAGTTATAGGAAGCTTAGAGAATAACCTAATCGCGGTAAATAGTAAAGCTAGCTATATACTTATCGCTATATACCGCTAGCGCTAATTTATAAGCTAGGGCGTAATATAATTATAGTATATACTTACTAATAAATCTACGCGCTTAAGCTACGCGTAGACTATCCTTATATAAGGTAATATAACGAAGCTAGAAATTACCCGGGCTATAATATCTAGCGTATACTTATCCCTCCTTACTTATTATCCCCTTAATTAAAATACTTTAGATTTACCTTTAATTTCCTTACTTTACTTATAAAAAGCTTTAACTTTAATATCCTCGTTTACTTATAAAGCTTCGGATAATTATATTTAAAATAACTAATTTAGTTATACTAATAGTAATACTAGCGCTTAGTAGTACTAAAATAAGATTATATAAACGCGATATCTATTAGGTTAGCTAAAAAGGGGGGCGGTAAATTAACTAATATATTAAGAATATTCCCGGAATTAAATATTTTATTAAAGCTTTAGAGAAAGCTAATAAAGGCCGCGTATATTATAAGCTAATTCTTATAATTTAAGCGTTCTTATAGCTCCTTATATAGCCTAAATAAGAGTAGAATAATCTTAGCGTAATTAGACTAATATAATAGTCTAGCCTTAAAAAAGGTATATTCTTACCTTATAACGTATTCTCTAAAAGGCTCTAATAGCCCTTAATATATCTTAACTAAGGAAAAACTTACTTAGCGCTCCTTATAATTTTCCCTAAAAAGCTCGGAGATATACGCTAAAAAGGCTTTAAGCTAGTAAGAAAAATTTATAATTATAGTAATATATAGAAAGAATATCTATTAAAAAGTGCTAAGATAAGAAAAAATATAATAAAATTAGGACTTAAGCTCCCTAATTATAGCTCCGTTAATTATAAATTTAATACGTATAATAGCTAGCTAAGAATCTAAGCTAGAATAAGCTAAGAGTAGCTTTAATATAAGTAAAATTTAATAGCGTTTTATATTAAAATCTTACTTTTACGTTTAGTTAGCGGTAAAAGGAGCTTTAATTAATATAAAAGTTTTACTAAGGCGATTATAGAAGTAAGCTAAGGTAGAGTTATAATTAAAGCTATCGAAGAGAGGAAGAAGAGGGGAGAGAAGCCCCCCTCCCGAGCTAGCTATATACCCCGCGCGATAACTAAGCGCTATCGGGAAGACCTAAATATATCCGCTATAATCCCCCCTATTTAGCTACGATTAGTTATAAACTAATCCCTTATACTAAGTTAGTTATAAGTAATTTTAGAACTTATAAAGTTAATATATATAATTATTATAAGCTTAGTTTTAATACGCTTTTAAAGTAAGGTAATTTTAGGACTATAAAGTATAGTTACTTTTATATAAAATATAGTTTTTAGCGCTATTATTTAATAAGGCTAAGTATACGCCCTCTCCTTTTAAGTACGTAGCAGCTATATAAAAGCTATAATAAGGTTATTCTTAATAATATTTCGCTATATAACTAAACTAGTAATATTAGTTACTAGTTTATTTATTTATTTATTTATTTATTTATTTATTTATTTATTTATTTATTTATTTATTTATTTATTTATTTATTTATTTATTTATTTATTTATTTATTTATTTATTTATTTATTTATTTACTTATTTATTTATTTATTTATTTATACGCTAGGGGCCTTTATAATATCTAAAGCCTCTATAATATAATAAGTAGGAAAAATAAAATAAAGTAAAACCCCCTAACTATAAAAGAAAAGCTTACTATACGCTTATATAAAAGTATAGCGGTAGCTAATAATAGTATAATATAATAAGCTTACTACTTAGGGGTAATCTTAAATAATATAAGAAAAGTAAGGTAAAGAGGGGAATACGGAGAAAAGGAAAGTTTATAAGGCGCGGGGCGGAAAAAGCAGGGTAGTATAGCGTAGCGTAGAGCAGTATAGGGCGGTATAGGGCGGTACGGGGTAATATAATATAAGGCGGTATAGCGCGGGGCGGAGGAAAGAAAGTCTAAAAAGGAGTAAGGTAAAGTAGCGGGGTAGCTACTTTATTATTTATTAATAATTAAAAAGGGGGGGGGCTATATTTTTTTCTTTTTTACCTCCTTTTTCCTTTTTTTTTCTTTTTTTTATTATTTTTAGAAAAAAGTATATTTTTAACTTTTTTTTTTAACCTTTCCTTTTAACTTTTATAATAAAAGGAAAATAATAAAAATTATATAGCTATATTAATAAAATAATAATAACGAATATATTTAAAATTATTTATAATAAGCTTTATAATTTTCTTTATATTATATATATAGCTTAGCTAGCTAATTATAAAATCTTATATTAAAAATAATAAAATAAATAATATTATATAATATTAGTTATATATAAAGCTAATAAAATATATAAGCTTATAATTAGCTAGTTATTTTAATTATATTAAGGCTTAATATAAATATTAGAAAGTAAGTAAAATTAGAAATTAAGGGTAAAGTTAAAATTAAAGCTTAGAGTATTAATTAAGTTATAAATATATTTAAAAAAATTATATACTATTATAATAGAAATAGCGTAATATATTAGCGGAGGAAAATAGCTAAGTAGCTTATTAATAAATATAAAGTAATATAAAATAAAGCGAAGTTTTAAATATAGCTAATAATAAATAATAGGAAAAAATCTAAGTTAACTTATATAATATATAAAAGTAGAATAAGATATTAAAGCTTTAATTTAGTAAGATAATAATAATACTTTAAGTAAGCGCTTTAATAAGGTTAACTATTTTAATAGCTACTCCTAATATTACTTTTATTACTATAATTATTAATACTCCTCCCTAAAAGTTTTATATATTAATATTAATTTACCTTAGAATTTCTACTAAATAAATAATTATTAATATAAATAAAATAAAAGGTAAGGAGGGGGGCGGAGCGATAATAATAATAATAGTAATAATAAAGATAGAAATTAAACTATAAGCGGAGGTAATAATAATAATAAATATAAAGGAGAAAGTAAAGGCGGTAATAAGGGGCGTAGGGGCGGAGGCGCTAATTTAAATAATAATAGCTATAATAATAATAATAAAGTTTATAGTAAAAGTAAAAAAAGTAATAATAATAATAGCGAAAATACTTATAATAATAATAATTATTATTATTATTATTAGCTTAAAAAACACTATTATATTATTCTTATAAGAGTTTTAATTAAAATATATTTAAAAGTATAAAACCTTTAATCTATTATATATAATATAATATATAATCTTAACTAAATATAAAATAATATTAATTAAAAAATAATAAATTATATTAAAATTAACTAATTTAAGTATATTTTAAAAAATATTATTAAAATTTAATATATTTTTAACTTAAATTTATTAAAGCTAAAGCTAAAGCTAAAAGCGGAGCTAAAAGCGGAGGATAAAGCGGTAGCTTAGATATTAATTCTTATTATATTAATATTAGGGAGTAAATTAAACTAAATAATAATTAGAGAAAATAAAAAGAGGGCGAATAAAGTTAAGGGGGCGGGTAAAATAAAAGAGGTAGGCGGTATAGAGGAGGGTAAGGAGGAGTAGGAAATAGGGGAGATAAAGGCTAGGGAGGCGGCGGAGGAAAAGTTAAAGCCTAAGCTAAACTTTATTAAAATATTAGAATTATCTCTTACAAAGTTTATATTAATAATATTAAAATATATAATAAAAAGTAATAATAATAGCTTAGAAAATAAGCTTATAAAAGTTAAAAGTATTATTAAGCGTAAAAGATAAGGTAAAAAGTAAAGTAGGAAAAAAAGTAAGAAAGCTAAGTAAGCTAAGTAAAGCTAAGTAAAATAAAAGGTAAAGTTAAAAGCAGGGTATAAGGTAAATAAATAATAATAATTATATAGCGAAAATATTAAAAACTAACTTTTATATTTAAACCTTATATTTAAATATTTTAATATATTTAAATATTATAAAATAATAAAAAAAGGTTAAATTAGTAAAAATATTATAAGTAGATAAACTATAAGGTAAAAAAGCTTATAATAGCCTTATAGCTAAAAGCTTTATTAAAATCCTTATAATTTTAAATTAAATTTATAGGAAATATTAGTAAAATTATCTTTTTATAAGTAATTAGTTTATAATATAAAGTAAAATAAGCTATTATTTTATCTTCCTTATTATTATAAAAATAATAAGGGGTTATAGTTATAAGAATATTATAAGTATAAAGAAACTTATTAAGGCTAATTTTATTATTATAAAGCTAAGTTAAGGCGTTATTTAAAAATTTTAAAAAGTTTTAATAAATTTATAAAATATTACTAAGTTTTAATTAAGGTAATTTATTAATAAAGTATTTAAAAAATTAGCTATATTTTTAAAGCTTTCCTTTCTTAAAATTC
Organism: Ophiocordyceps camponoti-saundersi (nom. inval.); assembly: GCA_003339415.1. Lineage (NCBI taxonomy): Eukaryota > Fungi > Ascomycota > Sordariomycetes > Hypocreales > Ophiocordycipitaceae > Ophiocordyceps > Ophiocordyceps camponoti-saundersi. The sequence goes on from PDHQ01000121.1 coordinate 80,664, forward strand.
TAGCAAAGTTATTATTTTTTTATAAAAATAAGCTTTTAAAATCTTAAAAAACTAAGAGGTAATATCTAAAATTTATACTTAAGTAATAAAGGAAAACTAGAGGGATTCGAGGGGGATATAAATAAAGCGGGGCTAACTTTTATAATATTAGCGAAAATATATAATAATTCTCTTAAAAGCGGAGCGGATATAAGCCGTAAGCTTTTTATTATAAAGGAGTTAATAGCTATAAATAGCGCGGTAAAATAAGTAAATATTAATAAGGGGGATAAAAGTTTTAAACTTAATATAATAAGAAGGGGTTACTTAATACGCCTTAAAGATAATATAAAGGTATTTAAACTAAGTTATAGCTAGCTATTAAAAAATAAGGCTCTTAGGTTCCTTACTTAGCGGGGTTAAAGCGGAGTAAATTATAGCGCTAAAAGCGATTATAAACTTAATAATTTTAATATAAATTTCCCTTACTTAGAGAAGTAAGAAGCCCTAAGTAAATAAGGTAAGCTTAATTAGGGCTAGCTATTAATAAGTAAGCTTTTTTATAAGGTAGCAAAGGTATAGCTTTTATTAAAGTTTATAATAAATTTAAACCTTAAATATATATATTTTTTATATAAGTTAAATAATATTCCTATTAAAGATTAGCGGAGTTATATTAATAAAATAAGCTTTTATAAAATAAAAAAGCTTATTTTTAAATAGCTAAAAAGTTATTTTATATTCTATTATTTAGTTACGATAAATACTCTAAGCTTATTTAAGCTAATAATAAACCTAAGCGAAAATATACTTAATATTAAGAATATTAATATTATTTATAAATCCGATAATAAGTATATTAGTTACTTATTCTAAGCGCTTATAAAAAAATAAAATATATAAGATAAAAAGTATTTAAAAGAGTAGGAAGCTTTAAGGGACTTTAGTAAAAATAAGGAAAAAGTTTAATAGTTTATTATTAACTTTTAAGCGGGAGGTATAATTAAAAAAGTAAAAGTAGAAAAAAACTATAATTTATTTAAAGAAGCTAAGGGAGTTAAGGATTTCTATTAGCTTAGAGTATAAAATATAGTTAAAAATACTTATTATATTTAATATTAAAAAGGAGGTAAAGCTTTAGAGGCTTTAAATAATATAAATAAATCTTATTAGAAGAAATAAAGCGCTATTAGTAAACTAATTAAGCTAGTTACTTATTTAACCTTATAATAGGATTTTTATAAACTTTACCGCGTAAGATATTTTCTTTATTATTATAGTTTTAAAAATCTTATTTATAATATTAAGAAGGGAGATAAGGCGGTAGCTGCCTAAAGTTTAATAAACCTCTAAGCTTTTTCCCGCTTTTTAAAAAATTATAATATTAAAGGTCTAATATTAAGTAAGGAAATATTTATAAGTAATATATTTTTAAAAAAGCTTAGTTAAAACTATTATAAAAAGTTATTTATAACTTTTTAGGAAGCTAATAAGAATATTATTAAGCTTAGCGAATTTTTATAATATAATATTAAAAATAGTAAATTAAACCTTATTTTTAGTAACTTAAAAGGGAATATTTATTAAAAGGAAAAAGTTAAAGATAAGAAAATATAAGGTATTTTCCGAAAAATAAAGAAAAAACTTATAAGCTAAAAGCTTTAATTTTTTAATAAAAGATAATTAAAAAGCAAAATTTATATTTTATTAAAAAGGAGAAATATATATAAGCTTTAAAAAAGCTTAGCTACGGAGTTTTACTTATTAAACTATAAATTATATAATATTAAGGTTATTATTTATAAAAGTAAGAAATCGCTTTTAATTATCTTTTTTCGCTTTTTTAATAAATAATTTTTATTATATTATAATATTTTAATATATTTATTAATAATTAAAATTTAGCTATATTTATTAATATTACTTAATATATTTTATATTTAAAATTATAATAGTAATTTTTAAAATTTATTATAAATATAAGTAAAAATTATATTATTAAAATAATTTTAAAATTATTAAGTTAGCTATAATATTTAATTAATTATATAGCTATATTATTAACTTTTTAATATTTATTATAAACTTTACTTAAATAGTAAAAAGTAAAAAGCGGTTTTTTACTTTTATTTATAAAATATTAAAATTAAAATATTTTTAATATAATATTAAGGTATAATTTAAAAAAGGAAAAATAATAAATAATATAAACTAAAAAATATAATTAAAGCTAAAAAAATTAAAATTTAAGCTAAAATATATAAAAAAATAGTTAAGTATATTTTAAATTAAGTTAATAATATTAGCCTTTTACTTATATATTTTTTAAGTAATTTTATAAAAAGGGTAAGGAGTTTAAGGTAAAGTTAGTAAAAAGTAAAAAAAAGCTCCGCGGAGTAAGGGGAGGTATATTTATAAAAGTTTTAAAAAAGATAATAAGTATTAAAATCGCTAAAAATAATTAGCGGAGCGGAGGCGAAGGCGGAGTATAAGGAAAAAGGAGGATATAATAAGCGTAGAAAAGGTTTAATATATATTTTAAATAGCGGGGAGTAAATAATAAATACTTAAAGCTTATTATAAAAGGAAATTCTAATAAGGTTAAGCTTTATAATAAGGTTTTAATTACTAATTTTATATTATTTATATATATAAAAAAAAAGCTTTATTTTTATTTTAAATAAAGCGGTAAGAAGCGAGTTTAGGAAATAAAAAGTAATTATATATATTTAGCTAGAATTCTTATATAATAATAATATTATAACTCTCTTTATTAAATAAAATAAGCTAAATAAAGCGGTTAATTTTTTAAATATTTTATAATAAAATTATAATTTTTATAAAAATTAAATATTAAAAATAATTATTTATAATTATTTTAATTATATAAAATTTACTAATATAAACTTTACTTAGAATTATAAAGTTAATTATAAATTATAAAGTTTATTATATAGCTTATAGCTTTTATAAGTATTATTAAGTTAAAAGCTTTTTAAAGAGATTTAAATATATAATATATTATAAAAAGATTATTAAGACGTATTTTTAGGGGATTTATAATATATTTATTTCCTTAAAGAAACTATAATAAAGCTTTTATTATTTTTATAAAATTACCGCTAAGTAAAGGCTAGAGGTTAAGTAGCTTACGATAATTAGAAAAAGTAAAGTTTATTAAGGAAGCTAAACTTAGTATAGCTTTATTATTTTTAAAACTCTAGGTAGTTAATAGCGGGAGGCTGTAGGCCTTAGAGCGGTACGCGGCCGGCGGCCGCCTGCACGACTTAATTAGCGCGAGTGCTATTATAACGCGCGATAGCGCGTATCTCTTTAATACGCTAAATTATATTTTTCCACTACGCTTATTAATATAGGACTTACCGCGGACCTAATATAACCCCGATATTACTTATTATTTAAGCGTTATAATCGAAGCCTAGCTAGCGAGTAACCTTAACCGTAGCGCGAATAATATCGGCTATAGCGGGATTATTAATTAGCTAATACTTAGTGCGATTATTCGCGTATTTAATATAGGCCGCGCTTAGATAGTTTACCCTAGTTATTAGTAAATATAAATATACGCTAAGGCTAAGTACTTATTTCTTTATACTTAATAAAGGTTCCTAGAGCTAATAAGCGTATTAATATACTTTATATAAAATATTACTTAAGGAAAGTTAAGTTTAGCGGGTATTTTACTTTAGTATAAGTTAGCTATAAACTAGTTACGCGCGCTAAGGATTACTTATATAGTTAAAATTACTAAAAAGTAACGAGATAATAATAGCTTACCTATATTAGTAAAAGCGACCCCCCCTCTTTTATATACCCCTAAGCCTTAAGTTATTAATTTATAAAAACTAATTTTTTAATTAGGAAAATTTCCTAATTAGAAAAGCTTAAAAAAGGGGTATATACTTAAATATATACTATATATAGAGAAGGTACATAGCTATATACTTAAAAGTTAAGTAATATATACTTAAAGGCTAGGGAGGTATATACTAGCATATATAAGTAATATATACCGCTATTATTATTATCTTTTCCTTATCTTATCTATCTTTTCTTATCTTTCCTTATATTATATAGTATTATTATAACTAATAGTTACTTTCTTTATATATATAAAGCGCCTAGCCCGGCCCTAAGCTAGACGCGGTCTTACTATATAGCGGGGGGTTTTACCTCTTTTAGGAGGGTTTTTCCTACTCGACTTACTGCCGAGGTTCTAGCAGCTACCTTTATAGCTTTTAGAGTATTATAATAAAGAAATAAATAAACTCTAAGTAGTTTTTTAATTATATAAAATATATACCTTTATATAAAATATAATAGTAAAGTTTTTCTCCTTTTTATATAAGGTAGTTTTCTTCTTTATTATTATATAAAATAGCTATATAATATTTATAATAAGGGGGCTTCTAGTAATACTTAATAATATACTTAAATTAGAAATATTTATAATATTACTTAAAATATATAAAATCTTTATTAAGTTTATAATAAATTATTTTTATATTTATAATTACTTTATTTAAGTAAAGCTTATTTATATTTTTTACGCTATTAAGGCTTATAATAAGATAAGTTTATAAAGCTTCTTTATTAATAATATACTAAAATTAGAGCGCTTTTACTTAAACTATATTAACTTTATTTACCTCCTTAATAATATTAAGTAACGCGTTATAGTTATAATTAGCTATTAAGGTTTAAATACCTTTAATAATAATAATATAAGTTTAGTATATATATTTAGCCTTTACTTTAAAAGCTTAAGCTACTTATTTATCCCTAAAAATAAAATCCTTATATTTTAAGTTAAAAATAATAATAAGATTACCGCTAAAAAGTTAGCGCGCGGTAATTATTATAAAATAGCTTATAGCTTTATTAACTTTCTAAATAACTTTTTAGGAAATAAGCGCTAAAACTTTATTAACTATTAGAATATTTTTTATTAATATAAATACCTCTTTTTTTATTTTCGCTAGAACTAGCTATATAAGGGGCGTTATAAAGGGGGCGGAGTTTAAGGCGGAGTTTATAATTACGCTAACTTAGGTTAAAGCTTTAAGGGCGGAGTTTAATTTCTTACTTATTATTTTATAAAAAGCGGCCTTAATTAACTTCTTAATAATATAAGAGATAGTAATAGGAAAGCTAAATAGGTCCTTAGAAGCTTATTAGCGTTACTAAAGCTTAGTAAATATTATATTAAAGATACCTTATATAGGGTAAAAATCTTACGCGGAGATTACCTCGGTAAGTTTTTCGTATATAAACTTTAAGATAAGATTTATTAAAATTTAAAAAATATTAATAAATAAATTATTAAAATTAGTAATAGTATTAAATTAACCTTTATTTATATATAAGTATAATTAAAATTAGTTAAGCTTTTAAGTCCCGCTATTAAGTATTATTAGTACTAATAGTAAACTAAGAGGCGGACCGCCTTATAACCCCACGTTTAAGGTTATTCCCTTAGCGGAGTTAAACTTTAAAAAGCAGAAAGTATTAAATTCTTATAATATTATAGCGTTAAGTATAAATAAGGACCTTAATTATCTAAAATTATAAAAAGTTAACTAGTTACTAATATTATTAAAGCTATATTATATTATTATAAACCTTAATATAAAAAATTTCTATATTTATAATTAGTTTATTTTATATAAGTTTATTAATATTTATTATATTAGTAATATTAAAAATAAAGTATATACGCGTAGCTCCCTTATTATAAAGCCTAAAAGCTTTAACTTAAGTAATATTAATTTTATTAACTTTATTAATTTATTATATAAGTATATTTTTATCGCTATAAGCTGCCTCTATATATACTTTTTTCGCTATAATAAAGTAAGTTCTCTAACTATAAACTGCTTTTTTACTAAAAATAATAAGGATTTACTTAACTAAAGTTATATACTTTTTATATTTTAAATAAAATATAATAATAATATCTCTATTAAGGAGCTACCTTACTGCTAATATAGCTTTATATTTTAAGGTAATATTTATAGCTTAAATAATTTTTTATAAAGTTAGCTATAAGACTTTTATATTAATTATAATATCTTTTATAAATATTTAATTAGCTTAAGATAGGTTTAATTACTTTATAGTTATTTATTATAATAAAAGCTTATATAAGCTAAGCCTAATTAATATTAAGGCTAATAATTTATAAAAATACTTTTTATATAGCTTAAGCGATTATCTTTTTAATTAACTTAGTAATTTTAAGTAAAAGTTAGGTTTTATATAAGACTAAAGTAATTATAAATTTTTTTATAAAGTTTAGCTTTAAAAGCTATTATAATATCCTAAGCTTTAGAAAATACTATAGCTAATATTACTATAATAAGCTTATAATATACTTTTATTATATTATTATTATTAAGGCCTTATACTTATATCGCTTCCTTATTTAATATAACGCTATTATTAAATTACCCCTAGCTAGATTAGGGGTGCTATAAGGACTAGTTTAGTCCCCGCGCCCCTTTATTTATAACTATAAGCGCGTTGCCCGCTCCTTAGGCCCCGGCCTTAGCTGCTATAAGCGCTATTATCTTCTTCTAAGTAATAAATATATAAATAGGAGCGAAATGCTAAGCTACAAGTTTTATTTTATATTTGTAAAAGGTTATATTTTTTATAATAATTATACTTTTACTTTTATTATTATAAAGTAAATATTATACTATATTAACTTTTATTAGTTTAACCTTATTAGGACTTTATATATATCCTTACTAAACTTACTATAAGCTTTAACTTACTATACTTTTATTTACTAAACTTTTTTATTATTATATAACTTAAATACGCGATATTTTTAAAATTATTAAAAAGCCTTATAATAATCTTACTTTTTTCTTAATTAGAGTTATTTAATTAAATAAAGTTAAGCGAGGGCGTTTAAACTTTATAAACTCTCCTAACTTTTTATTAGTTAAGGTAATTCTTAGCTATATAGCTTTTTTTTATAAATAAAATAAATATTATTTTCCGAATAAACTTTTTTTTATTATTACTTAAAAGCTAACCTTTCTAATATAAAGTTATAATTATAATTATATTTTTTTTTATATTACTAAGGTTATTTTATTACCTTAGTAAGCCTTTTATATAGCTTTTTAATAAGCGAATTTCTTTTTCTAGTAAAATATAGCGTTTTTTATATATTTATAAAATTCCTTATATATTATATTTAAATTTTTAGCTTTTATAAGAAAGCTTAAGTTAAGTTTAGCAAATAGTTATATAACTTTAAAATATATATTTAATCTAAGCTAAGAAAACTTAAATCTTAGCTATAAGGTAGTTAAACTTAGTAAGGAACTTTTAAATTTCCTATTTATTAGTTAAAAAAAAGTTTAGTTTATAAAGCTAATTTATAGCTTTAGTAAATTTATTTAGATTTTTATAAATAGACTCTAAGTATTAAACTATCTTAGGTAATTTAAAAAAAGAGCGTTTTTCTAAATTATATTAAGTTTTTAAAAGTTTATAAGCTTTTCCTTTTAAAATATAAAATAAAATACGTATCTTATTTTACTTATTATATAAAATTATCTTATAAAACTTTATCTTATTTTTTAAGTTTATAAGAAAAGTATTAAAATTTTTTTCTTATTTAAAAACTTACTTACCTTCTTATAATAAATTTTTATAATATTTAAATAAGAGAGGTTTAGCTATTTTACTCAGGTAATTAGTATAAAAATATCTTAAATAGCTTTTCTAATTAAGATAAATATTTTTTTATTTATTTTAAATATAGTTAATATTTCTTAGTAAATCTTTTTTATATTTAAATTCTTATTTTTTTAAGTTAACTAACTTTAAAATTTTATAATTTATATTTATAATTATATTATCTTTATATACTATTCTTATAATATAGTTATATTAGCTATATTTTATAAAAAAAACAGCTATAGTTATAGTTTAGTTCTTATTAAAATTTTATTTTATTATAAAGTTTAATATTTTTAAAATAAGTCTTTTTAATTACTTAAAAGTCTTATTAGAGGCTTTAAATATATATCTTAAAGCTAATTATAATCTTAATTATATATAAAATCTTTTCTATTTTATATAAAAATATAAGCGTAAAGATAGTAAGGTATATATTTTTAATCGCTTATTAATAAAGATTAAGCTTTAAATAATATTATAGCTAAAATATATTAAATAAATAATAATATTAATACTATAAGTAAAGATTCTAAGCTAAGGAGAAAAGAAGGAAAAGAGAGAAAAACTCTTATAAGTAAGATTTTAATAAAATATATAAAGGTATATATTAATAAAGATAAGAGAGGGTAAAGTAAAATCCTAATAAGAAAGTTATTATACTTTCTAATAATTTTTCTTAAGGTTTTTTTAGGTAATTTTATAATAAGGTTTCTAAGGGTTATATAATTATAATTAAAAATTCTTAGAAATTACTATAAAATATTTAAAAGAAATCCTTATAAGTGCTAGCGTATAATAATTATAAGCGTTTTTATAAAGAAAAAGGGAAAAAAAGAAGCTTTATATTACTCAACTTTTATTTCTTTATACCTTAATAGCAGGGTATATATTACCTTACTTACTTATTAATTTATTACCCTTTTTAGCTAATATTAATATATATTTTTATATAATATATCTTAGTCTTACCTTAGTTTATTATTTTACTATAGCTTTATAAGCTTAAGTAAAGCTTATAATAGCGCCCTTTTATACTTATTAACTTTACTTTATTAAGTATTTGCCTTATAAGTAAAGGGTTTTCCCTTAAGCCTTACTTAGTTTTCCCCCCTCCTTATATAAAATAGTTCTTAATATTATTTTAGCCCTTAGTGTAAATTTTAATATATATATATAAAAGAAATATTTATTAAAAATACTAAGATAAAAAAATATTAAAACTAAAACTTAAACTATTAAATTATAGCTTTACTAATTATAAATTTAATTTTTATAATAGCTAACTAAGAATTAAAGCTAAATTAAGCTATAAGTAACTTAAATATAAGTAAATTCTAATAGTATTTTATATTAAGATTTTACTTTTATATTTAAGTAATAGTAAAAAAAGCTTTAATTAATATAAAAGTCTTATAATAAGTAATTATTAAAATTAGTAAAAATAAAGTTATAATTAAAGCTATTAAAAAGAAAAAAAAAGAGAGAAGCCCCTTTTTTAACTAATTATATACCTTATATAATAACTAAGTATTATTAGGAAAACTTAAATATTATTACTATTAACCCTCTTATTTAGCTATAATTAGTTATAAACTAATCTTTAATAAAATATAATTTATTTTTTATTTTATTATAAAAATACTTTATCTTACTTTAAAGAATTTTTTCTTCCTTTATATATAGTTAAAGTTTTAAATAATAATAAGGCTTTTAATATATTATTATTAATAATCTAAACTATAGTTTATATATATATAAATATAAAAGTAACTTTTATATATTCTATAAACTCCGCGCTTATAGTAACGCGGATACGGACTTTTTATTTTTATATTATAAGCAGACTCCGCTCCCTTTATTACCTTATAATAATAGCTAGCTACGCTTAGAGCGACTCCGGGGGGGAGGGCGATATTATATAAGTTAATTATAACCGTGAAAATTTTTTACCTAGAATATAGCTTTATTCCGAATTATAATAATTTTAAACTTAAAAGTTTATTATATTTATTACTTTATTAAAAGCTAAGGTAAATATTAATAAGATTATTTTAAAAAATACTTTTATCTTTATATAAATAATTATTAAATAAATAGTAAAGTTTAAAAAAGTCTAAGGAGGTGCCCCCCTTACTTTAACTTTATTAGTTAGTAATATTTTCTTAGCTATTATAGCTATAGTTTTTTTTTATAGCTTTAGGGGGAGCGGAATTTTTTTAATATAAGCTATAATTATAGTTAAAGCGCTAAAGAAAACTATTAAAAAATAAGTTTTTAAGTAATATAAGTAATAGCTTATAATCTATTCTAACTTTATAGCTACTCCGCTTTAAATTTAAAGCTTTAAAATAATTATAATAAGTATTAACTATAAACTTTATAAATAAAGCTAAGCTTTTATAATAAGGAAATTACTTAATAATAATATTATAATAATATTTTAAAATATTATTTATAAGCTTTAGTTTAATTTAAAGTAATTTTATATTATTTTTAGAGAAAAAATATACTTAATTAGTAAAAGTTATACTTTTATTATAAAAAAAGTATTAGCGTAAGCCTTATAATAAGGCGGTAAGGAAGCTTTTTATAAAAAGATTAAATTATTAAATAAAATTTTAATAATATAATTATATATAAAAAAATATTATTCTAAAACTTAATAAAGCTTCTTAATAATTATTATTAATAGCGTAATAAATATAAATTAAATTTATAATAAAAATATAATAATATAAGTAAAGATTTTTAATATTAAATTATATATATTAAAAATTTAACTTTAGTAATATTTTAAATATTATTAATTTAAATATATTATTAAATATTATATAATAAAGTTATAATATAATAAATATTTTATTACTTTATATATAAAAGGTAAATTTACTTATTTTATAATTTATAAAAAAAAATTATATTATTACCTTTTTTATTAAAAGTTTTACCTTAAGTAAAGTTAACTTTATATTAAGATAAGAGTAATATAAGATTAAGCGAAGAATATATATATTACTTAACCTTAAAAGTTTATAAACTAGAACTTTATATATATTACCTCTCCTCCTCCTTTTTTAACGCTAATATAAAGGTCTTACTAAGGTAACTATAGAAATAAGCTAAAGTAAAGTTATAATTAAAGCTATTAGAGAAAGGAAAGAGAGGGGAGAGAAGCCCCCCTCCTAAGCTAGCTATATACCCCGCGCGATAACTAAGCGCTATCGGGAAAACCTAAATATATCCGCTATAATCCCCCCTATCTAGCTATAATTAGTTATAGACTAATCTCTTATATAGCCCCCTCCTTAAGCTAGCCGAGGAGGTAAGAGCATAAGATAGAAAAGTTACGTATTATTACGCTAGTAAAATATTTTATATAATCCTTAGCTAATAGCTTAATAGCCTTCGTAAAAATAAGGATAAAAAGGTAGAAAAGCTTCCTTATAGTTTAAAGAATTAAACCCTAATTTTTATAAGGAAGATTTTAATAAGCTTAGAATTATAATATTACTTAAAATAAGAATTAATAAACTTATATATTAGTAATAAAAATTTATTTATATAGCTAATATATAAAATTAAATAATATTATATTAATTATAAGAAGCTTAGAGAATATTTTAATTATAATAAATAGTAAAGCTAGCTATATATTTATTATTATATATTATTAGTACTAATTTATAAGCTAAGGCGTAATATAATTATAATATATATTTATTAATAAATTTACGCGCTTAAGCTACGCGCGGATTATTTTTATATAAAGTAATATAATAAAGCTAAAAATTACCTAAGCTATAATATTTAATATATACTTATCTCTTTTTACTTATTATCTTTTTAATTAAAATACTTTAAATTTATTATTAATTATTTTACTTTACTTATAAAAAGCCCTAACCTTAATATTCTTATTTACTTATAAAGGTTTAAAAAGTTACGCTTAAAATAACCGATTTAATTATACTAATAGTAATATTAGCGCTTAGTAATATTAAAATAAGATTATATAAACGTAATATTTATTAAGTTAGTAGAAAAAAGGGGCGGTAAATTAACTAGCGCGTTAGGAATATTCTTAAAACTAAATATTTTATTAAAATTTTAGAGAAAGCTAGTAAAAGCTATATATATTATAAGCTAATTCTTATAACCTAAATATTTTTATAGCTCCTTATATAGCTTAGATAAAAGTAAAATAATTTTAATATAATTAGATTAATTTAATAATCTAGCCTTAAAAAAAGTATATTTTTACCTTATAATATATTCTTTAAAGGGCTCTAATAGCTCTTAATATATTTTTACTAAGGAAAAACCTACTTAGCGCTCCTTATAATTTTCCCTAAAAAGCTTAGAGATATACGCTAAAAAAGCTTTAAGCTAGTAAGAAAAATTTATAGCTATAATAATATACGGAAAAAATATTTACTAAAAAGTATTAAGATAAGAAAAAATATAATAAAACTAAAACTTAGGCTTCCTAATTATAGCTCCGTTAATCGTAAATTTAGTATATATAATAGCTAGCTAAAAATTTAAGCTAGAATAAGCTAAAAATAGCTTTAATATAAGTAAAATTTAATAGTATTTTATATTAAAATCTTACTTTTATATTTAATTAGCGGTAAAAAAAGCTTTAATTAATATAAAGGTTTTACTAAGGCGATTATAAAAATAAGCTAAAGTAAAGTTATAATTAAAGCTATTAAAAAAAGGAAAAAGAGGGGAGAGAAGCCCCCCTTCTAAGCTAGCTATATACTCCGCGCGATAACTAAGCGTTATCGGGAAGACCTAAATATATCCGCTATAATCCCCCTTATCTAGCTATAATTAGTTATAAACTAATTCCTTATAGTTAATTAGAAATTAATAATAGCTAGGGCGGAAATACTAAAAAGCGAATATAATAATATTTTCTCTTTTAACTCCGATTTTATATTTATTTATAGTTTTATTATAATAATCTAGCTATTTTTTAAAATTAGCTATTATAAAGTTTATTATAAAATAATAAAATTTTTATATATTCTTAAGCTATATTAATAAGGCTTTAATAAATTAAATTATTAAAGCTATTTTAATTAAATATAAGGATTTAGTTTATAATAATAATAATAGCTAAAAAAATAAGTAAGCTATATAAACTTTATATTAAACTTAGTTTATACATATTTTTACTATTATAAAATCCGCTTTAGGGGAAATATAAGCTTTTAAATTACTAATTAATACCTAATTTATTAAATATATAAAATATTAAGTATAAGCGGGGTTTAACTTAAAGCTAAGGTAATACTTAAAAAAAGGGTTTTACTCTAGGTTTTTTAGTTTTCCCCCCTCCTAAAATATATATAAGATAGTTCTAAGCTATATAAAGTATACTAGTATATAATTTATTTATTTATATATATAAATATTTAAAAAGCTAAGAAAATATATATAAAAAATTAAGAAAAGTAATAATATATTTAATAAAATTAATAAAAAATTCTCTTTATAATTTTACTTTTTTAGAAATCTAATTTTAGCCTTTCACTTTATAAAATATACTATATATCTTATATTTTATTCGGAAATTTACAGTTAGTCCTAACTGCTTTATTGCAACTAGACCTAGATTGCTATCTCCTCACTTTTCTCTAGTGATTGGTGTGGGCGTAAACCATGGAATCTTGCCGCGTATAAAGTCATTTAATACCACCTTGGCCACCCCACTAATATCAGGCTCCCCTCCACGAAGGAGTCGTCCGCTTTTCTGAGCGAGTGCTTCTAAGAATTCCGTCTCGTTTCCCCAGGCTCGAAGTCCGTAAGTCCTCTCCACGTAATGGCGTTTCACGCGGTCCAACACTGCGCCAATGTATTGTTCTGGATGCTGCACCTTTTCCACCCGCACAACACCCCTGAGAAGTAAATCTGTGGGCGCATCCGAGCCGGAGGGTGGGACGACACCGGGTGAATCGATCAGATATATGCGTCTCGTCAAACTGATATACTGCCATACTTTCGTCTCGCCAGGAATAGGGGCCACAGAGCAGACTTTTTTCTTGAGCAGAGTATTGATGATTGATGACTTGCCGGTGTTGGGTCCTCCTATGATGCCGACTGAGATTTGCTTTCTTTCCGAATGAAGACTGCAGAGTTGTCTGAGGAGAGTAATTAACGAGCCCTTGCCAAATGAATTGGTGATGCTTGCATGGAACGCGAGGGTTGGATACTCTTTGGAAAGAAAGCGTACCCAACGGGCCTGTCAACTGATCATTAGTTAGGTGAACGCCTTCAAAGCCAGAATTGACAAAGATGTGCGGGTCATAACTATGAGGCCTCCATGCCAAATGGCCCCGTCCACCAAAAAAAAATAAGACGGTTAAAGGCTTCAACTCATTCGACCCGAATTTCATCTCAAGGCGGTGGCCAGAACGGCACTCGCCGACCTCGGCATTATAGTCGGGGCTTTTCGAGAGGCAAACTCAATCTCCCAACATTAAAACAGACAACCTTCGTGAGAGGAGAAAATGGAAGGTGTCCTGACAAAAACATTGGGTGCCAATAATAGATTGCGGAAGTGGACACAGAAAATCACATGAACAGCGACACGTACCGCGGTTCCTGTAGGGATCAAGTCACACTTGTTTAAAATGAAGATTAAATGTTTGTGAGGGGCCTCTTGTTTGAGGTACTTTTCGATGCTCCTGCATCTGGTTCCCAAGGGATCTCTGGCGTCAAGGACGTGAAGCACGATATCCGATGAGTCAACAACCTTGTATAGCTCATTCCAAATGCGTTTACTCTGGCCTTTGTCGAAAACTGGTTCCGCGGATGTTGACGTACAGTCAAGATCATTGTAGGCGGAACTTATGATTGACATGTTGTCCTCACGCGGAGTGTCCAGAGTGCTCTCGGCAAGATCGACTAAGCTTTCCACTCCTATATTGACGCGCTTTCGCTGGGTCTTGGGTCCAAAGATCTGGGTAAAGGAGATGCCTTCTGTGAACGATGGTGCGTGGTGATACCGGATGCCGGTCGGGTCGTTCTGCTCACCGACAATGAGATGTAACGGAAGCTTATTCGACTTCAGGAGGGCATCATATGGGTTGTAAGTTCTTCCAACCAAAGCTGCGCGGAAGGCCTTCAGTGTATTTTGCGACACAGTCCGTGTGTTTGTGAACCAGCGCCTGTTAGGTTCAATCCGGGCTTCTGGAACCTCGCTCGACTGAAACGAGGCGGCTCTAATAATCCTACCCTGGGAATCTCTATGCGTCTTGCCCTCTCTGTACATACTCAAGGTTCTCACCTTCTTCGCATCGCTGCCATCGATTAGCAAGGTGGGAATACATACTTTTTTTCAATCTTCCTTGTCATGTAATCAAGCATACCGATAGAAGTTTTCGCCTTTAGCTCTGACATTTCCGAAGTTGTCGATTGCCTTGATCTGGCGAGCACGCCGGTTGATCTCCTTCTTACCGGTCCCCATTTGCCTTGCCCTCTTTCTCACCGAAATCGATTGCCAAAACTCCTAGGCTCCTAGCACAGAGTCAGCACAGAGAAAGCGTTGCGACCGCAGGTTTATAAAATAAATAAAATAAATAAAATAAATAAAATAAATAAAATAAATAAAATAAATAAAATAAATAAAATAAATAAAATAAATAAAATAAATAAAATAAATAAAATAAATAAAATAAAGAAAATAAATAAAATAAA
>PDHQ01000122.1:0-45602 GCA_003339415.1 Ophiocordyceps camponoti-saundersi (nom. inval.)
GTTTAAGAATTTTTTCCTCGCTTAATAATAATCTAAATAAAAAAAAAACTTAATTTCTATATAGTATTTCTATCGCGCTATTTATTAGTATTTTTTTTATATTAAAATAGCTTACGTAAGCTAACTAAAAATTTAGTCCTTTTAGTTTTTAGTCTTTAGTTAGTTAGTCCTTATATTTAAAGACTAACTAAAGTCCTTAGGCTAACTAACTAAAAACTAACTAAAAGGTACGTACTTTTAGTCCGGACTTTTTTTAGTTAGTCCTGACTAACTAAAAACTAACTAATTTTAAACCCTAGCGCTAGCGTTATTATTAATATAACTAAATTAATTATTTTAAGCGTAATTATCTAAAGCTTTATAAGTAAATAGGGATTTTAAAGTTAGGGCTTTTTATAAGTAAAGCGGGGAAATTAAAAGTAAATCTAAAGTATTTTAATTAAAAGGATAATAAGTAAGGAGGGATAAATATACGCTAAATATTATAGCTTAGGTAATTTCTAGCTTTATTACGTTACCTTATATAAAGATAATCCGCGCGTAGCTTAGGCGCGTAGATTTATTAATAAGTATATATTATAATTATATTATACCTTAGCTTATAAACTAGCGCTAGCGGTATATAGCGATAAGTATATAGCTAGCTTTATTATTTACTATAACTAGGGTATTCTCTAAGTTTCCCGTAACTAATATAATATTACTTAATCTTATATATTAGCTATATAAGTAAGTTTTTACTATTAGTATATAAGTTTATTAATTCTTACCTTAAGCGGTGCTATAATTTTAAGCTTATTAGAATCTTCTTTATAAAGATTAAGGTTTAATTCCCTAGGCTATAAGGGAGCTTTTCCGCCCTCTTATCCTTATTTTTATAAAAGCTATTAGGCTATTAGCTAAAAACTATATAAAATATTTTATTAGCGTAATAATATATAACTTTTCTATCTTACGCTCTTACCTCCTTAGCTAGCTTAAAGAGGGGACTATATAAGGGATTAGTTTATAACTAATCGTAGCTAGATAGGGGGGATTATAGTGGATATATTTAGGTTTTCCTAATAGCGCTTAGTTATCGCGCGGGGTATATAGCTAGCTTAGGAGGGGGGCTTCTCTCCCCTCTCCTTCCTCTCTTCGATAGCTTTAATTATAACTTTATTTTAGCTTATTTCTATAATCGCCTTAGTAAGACCTTTATATTATAATATATTTTTTTTTATTTAAGTATTCTTATTAATTATAGCTTTTTAAGATTTTAAATAGTAATAATTTAATATTATTATTATATTTATTAACGCCCCTTATTAAGAGGAATTTTTTATTAATTAGCTATATTTTTTTAAAAATAATATAAATTAAGTTTATAAGCTTAATTAAGCTTTATATAGCTTTAAATTATTACCTATAATATAATTTATATATATAAGTAAGGCTTTTAAATATTATAAATAATAATAATTTAAATTTAAGTTTTATATTTATATTTATCTTAAGGGATTTATTATATTTTTTTATATTAATAATATTATAATTATAATACTTATAGCCGCTTTTATAAATAAGGGAAAAGGTATTTTAAAAAAATTATAAGATTTATATAACTTAAGTAAACTTATTATTTTTTTAAGCTTATAATTTTATAGGAATTATATTATATATATAATTTAAATATATTAAAAAAAAATATTTTTAAAATACTTAAATTATTTAGTAATAGCGTTATAAATATTATATAAATACCTTAGCCGCTTAAGGTTAAAATACTAACTAATTAAAAAATATAGCTACTTATAATATTTTAAAAAAAATAGCTAAAAAGGATAAGTAATATAAATTACCTTTTTAATAATATAAGGCTTAATTTAGCTTTTATAAATAATAAGTTATATAAAAGTAACCTTAACTTAATTACTTTATATTTTCTTATATAGAAAAATTTAATATAATATTTTTAAGGTATAAAAAGCTTAAGCTTTATACTTAAAAGTATTTATAGTTTTTAAGATTTAAAGCTTTATATTTTCGTAAATACCTCCTTTATAGATAATTTATATATAAAATACTTAATAGCTAAATATATTATTTTTATTAATATAAGCTTTATATATTAGAAATCGAAATAGTAAATATTTATAATATTATTATTAATAAAGGCTAAATTTAATAATTTAACGCTTATAAGTATAAGCTTAATTTAAATAAATAAGATTCTTAAAAACTTAAAGCTATTATAATAATAAACGCTTATAATTATATTTATTAATAATTTTAATATTAAAGCTATCGCCCTTAATAAGTTTAAAATAGCCTAAATAAGGTATATTAATATATAATATAAATAAGTTATTAATTATATAAAAAAGTAATTTTTTATAATTTAATATATTAATATAGCTAATATAGCTATAAATAGCCTTACTAAGCTTTTATAATATATTTAATATATTAAATTTATTTATATATTATATTTATCTAACTTAAAAATTATAATCTTACTTTTTAAAGCTAAAAATAATATAAAAAATAGCCTTTATATATTATTAAATAAGCTTAAAGCGCTCGATAATAAAGCTTATAATACCCTTATATTACTTAATAATAAAAATATTAATATTATATAAGCTAATTAATTAAATTAAAAGACTAATAAATAATATAATATAAGATTTTTATTATTAAGGGATCTTATACTTAAAAAGGGGATTTTAAGGAAAAAAAGTAATTAATATTAAGCTATAGCTATTAATTAAGATAGAATAAATTATTTTAAAAAAATAAGTATTAATTAAGATAAAATAAATAAAGTATATTATAATTAATACCTTAATAAGGCTTATAATTATTAACCTTATTATTAGCTTAGCTTTATATTATTATTAATCTTATAATATATACTTTTTAATATATTTTTAAATAATTATTATAACTTTAAAAATATTAATAATAAGTATATTTAAGCCCCTTATTATTAAATATATTAACTTATATAACTTTAATAATATTCTCCTTATTAAGTAATATAAATAATAATACCTTTTTTTATATATATATATATTATTATAAAATTTATAGCTTATTTTTAGCTTTTAGCTTAAAAAGGAATTTTCCTTTAAATTAAGCCTTTTAATACTTTTTATATAAGCGTTTTTAACTCCTTTTAATAGCTTAATTTAACTTTCTTAATAGCTTAAATTAACTTATTTAAAGCCTCTTAAAAGTAGCTTAAAAAAGCTTATTTTTATTATTTTTCTACTATTTCTTATATTAATTAACTAATTTAAAATAAAATAACTTTATTTAAAACTTAATTTAATCTCTTAAATCTTATTTTTTTATTATATTTTTAAGCTATTTAAGCTTTTTACTAACTTTTTAAGAAAAGTTTAAAAACGCTATTTTTACTATTTTATTTTTTTCTGCGCTTTACGATATAAGATAACTATTTTCCGCTTATTTAAGTAAGCCTAAAGGGGGGTATTAAGGGGGTTTATATAACTAGCCCCGCTAGACCTTACTTATAAGTATATAACCTAGCCTAGCTATCCTAGCCTAGACCTAGCATATATATAATATATATATATTAGTGCACCTACCCGATAGCCTGTGCCCACCTTATGTTATTATAGTATAGATAGTAGTCCGTGTGTATGTAATCTATATATATAAATATATGTACCTATATATACTATGGCCATGACGCACTGTTATTATACTATTCGTACCTACCTAGATTGTTGTTAATTGTGCAGTAAGAATCAGATGGTATCCGTAGCAGGAGCAGTAGCAGTAGCGGACCTACCACCCCTGAGATTTTAATTATAGACTATTAACTAACGAACCTGCCTAAGTACCTAATGTACGGATATGTGCATACGGATATACATAGTACAGCTAATACTAACAGCCTACAGGTTGCTCGTATCTATAGTCGCTGCTCGCTAGTGCCGGTACTGTACGAATGTACATGGGCTCATTAGACCGCATCTACAGACACACTGCTACAACAACCTTCGCACTGCAGCAAAACTGATCTATCCCACATTAGCACCGTCATCCTCTCCCCGGGCCACATCCGGAGGCCGCTAGCCTGCTCGCTCACGAGACACGCCACAGTGAGAGCGCGGCCCTCTCCACCATTAGGCCGGCTAAACGGCCGTTTCGACAGGCTACTGAGACACGACCCGTCCCTTCTCTCCGCACTTTCGCCGTTAGGCTTCCAACACTATCTACCTATGTACCTAGGTATGTACATACTACTGCCACCACCACCACCACCACCACCACCATTACACTTTCACCACTGCGGATACTTCCATGACCACCAAGCGGCGCAGAAGCAAGCTCGCTTTCCTTATTGCCCACCTGCCTGAGTGTGTGCGAAGTTGGTCCGGATAATAGATAGGTACCTAGGTAAGGAATAGGTAAATATGTACGGACTATGTACATACATACATACATACATACATACATACATACAATGGCAACCAAACCCCCCCCCCCCCCCCCCCCCCCCCCCCCCCCCCCCCCCCCCCCCCCCCCCCCCCCCCCCCCCCCCCCCCCCCCCCCCCCTCAACGAGCGCACCACTGAATTACCCGCCCACTGACTCTGCGTAGGTGCCAAGCCTGTAACTGTCCATTACCCAACCTACCTACCTACCTTCGGGCGCCAAGCCGTGCTGTGAACATTAGAAAACCGTCTATTAGAGCCTGGGTTAGAGGTATAACAGAGCATGAGGCGCAGAATAGTAGCTTAGTCACAGTGTTACACTCACTGTCACTAACATCACTACTGTTGACATAGGTAATTTAATATTGGCAGCCCTGCTTGGCGCGCCATAGGTAGGTAGTAGGTACCTACCAGCCTGCGGCCAGCCTGCTCATCAGCGCTACCCGCCACTGGAACCACCCGGCGACCTCCACCGCCAACCGCCAACCACCATCCACCAATAGAAGCGCCCAACCAGCCACCATCACCTTCTGCTTCTCCGTCCTCCTCCGTCTTCTTCTGCCTCATCCCCTTTCTTCTCCTCCTTCTCCACCTCCTTCTCTTCACCCCCCTTCCTACTCCTCATCGCCATCGATCGTCATCATCATCGTCATCAGCATCGTCGTCACCCTCGCCTCTCCTCCTCATCCTTCATACCCAATTCATTCTGCTGCTAATTCATCGACCGATTCGTTCATCCCGCTGACCCCCTATCTTCTCTCACTTCCTGTCGCTCGTAACCTTAGTGTCTCTGCTCCTTTGTCTCTCTTTCTCAATCGCCTTGGCCATCCAACGTCTTATCAGACTCATCCACTTCTCTGCAGTCTTTCGCATCTCCAGACTTTCTTCATTCCTCGTCCATGTCCCTTCCTCCAAGCGACCGTCACCGATCATAGCAGATCTCAGCTTTGCCCGCCGACCGCCATGACAGCACTTCTCTCTGCCTCGCTCTGCCTCGGTCAATAAAGACGTCTTGCTTGACCGGGGCTGGCTGTTGACTCGGCCCACCTGCTTCGTCAGTCGCTCATCGGCTTTTCTCCCGCAATTGCTCAACAAGTCGTTCCCATGGAACCCCCTCACGTCACCGAGTTCGCCTCGGAGCGCTACTTCGAAAAGCTTCATCAACTCAGTGCCGGCCAGCAATCGCATCAGCAGTCCGATTTCTCCACTGCTGCCGTCTCCGCGACCTTCTTTCTTCCGCTTCGAGAGACTAAGCTGCTCGATGCCGATGCCGTCAAGCCGATCGAGCCGAAGAGGGACAAAGGCCGTTTCTTCTCCTTGCTGCCCAAAGTCTCACGGCCGCCGTTGAAACAGCCATGCGTTCGAGAACCCGAGCCTGATTCTGTCTCGCAACCGAGACTATCCAACGAGTCCTGGTTTGTCCTAACATCGTCTCCTCCCCCTTACGTCGACCTTCTGACGCAAACCATCACGCTCTCAGTCTTTCGTCGGGCCAAGTCTTCTTCTCCCTGCCAAACGAGTTGCAGGTTCACATCATCTCGTTGCTGCCTCTGACAGACGTTCTCAATCTGCGTCTGGTTTGCAAGTCGTGGCACGCCATAATCACTCTCAATGAGTCGCCCATTGTACGACACCATCTCGATAACTACATCCCCGCCTATGCTCTCCGCCTATACCCTGTCGCAGTACCGGGCGAAATAACCCTTCACCATCTCTGCGGCCTGTGGCACCGTCTACATGTCGCGGCCAAGCTGGCGTTTCTCATGTGCGAGTGGATTACCAAGGACATCTTCCTGCGCCAAACCGAGGCCCAACGTGCTTCGTTTGGACCTCAGCACGAGCGCATGCGCCGCCGCCTCATCCCGCTCCTCTTTACCATTTTTCACTTCTTCGAGACTTATCGGATACTTCACCTGAAACAAATAGCCGAACATGATGGTCACGGTCTGCAGAGGAAGCCTTACACTATCAACCCCATTGAACGGCAGATTTTGGCCATGTACGACGATAGAACTCTCCTCAGGGTCCACGAGGTCTTTCCGCTCGTCATCTCATCTTTCTGCCGTCGATTGCGGCCTCCCACCTACGTCGGCCGGGTCGAGCGATCCCTTCGTGGCTACCTTCGGGAGCGACCGTCCGACGAGGTCCACGCGGCCATCTTGTGCATCGGAGGCCTCCGTCAGGTGGAGAGGCTGTGGGAGATTAAGGGCTACAATTCTCGTCGCGCCGCTGTCGACGCCTGGTACCACGCCCTCACAAAAGAGTCGACCGTCGATGCATGCACCTCCAAGCTACGTCTTGGTTTGAAAGGATTTGGCCGCAAGAGGCCAGCCGCCGGTCCTCGACCATCATCCGGCGACGGCTGGCCCCGGGCCAAGACATCGTCAGACTTTTCAGGTCCGACTTCTGTCGATGAGCCCAACTGGATCTTCTGCACCAGTCTGGCGGCCGGCATGCCCATGACACTTCCGCCGAAGGAGCACGCCCAACTTATCCTCGACGACCTACCCAGCCTGCAGCACATTTGGCTGGTTACGGCCGAGGCGACGATCTTGGACCGCGGCATCGTCCCGCGGACGCAGGACATCAAGCGAAATCAGCAAGTCATGCTCGACCTAATACGCGAGGACGGCATGGGCGAGGAGGACGATTGGTGGTACGGGCGGCATATTCTCGACTCGATCCGTCCGTCCGCGGGCGCTGCCGATGATGACGCCGACTGCGTCTGACCCTGGACCATTGGGTTTCTTTTCTTTCATATTATTTTTTCGTCTTTCCCCTGTTGCTGCTAGCATGAAGATGAGACAAGAAAAGTAGGAAGTATTCAAGGAAGGAAACACATAAACATTGAGAGCTAAGAGGAGGATTTCGAGCATTTACGCGGCGTTCTTTACACCCTCGGCCTTGGGGGCGAGGCGAACACGGATTTCAACGACTTTCCCACGACAGGCGACATATATATAATGACAAGCGTTGCTTCGATACTCTTTCCTCACAGTGGCTCTATGATCCCTTCCCACGACCAAGTGTCATATTGGCTGCAATCTCATGCGAAGAGCTGCCGAATTTCTTCTGTACACGAGCCTCGATCGCCACCATCCTTTGCAGACAAAACACTTCCCTGCAGCGTCATACATAAAAAGTCATATTACCGTAGATATTCGACTGACAAGATATTCTCGCCTTGCTGCTCCTGCTCCTGCTCCTGCCTCTGCCACCTAAATTCCCTTTCCGACGCCATGCTCGCTGCCCGCTCGATGCATGACTATGTATGCCTGTAGCTTGCTATGTATGCGTCGCCATTCCAACTCAAAACAGAGAAACGTTCGTAAATTGTCGTTATGGGCCCGCGCCATGACTGAGAAGTGACATATAACACAGTCGGCGGTGACCGAGACATGGCTTACCCTTCTTCTGTCGACGTCCACCACGGCAGCTGACATGCGGTGAAAACGCCCACCCAAACACACCCCTCCCCCCTTTTTTTTTGGTCTTCTTGCAGTCCCCTTTCCCCCGGCTTGACCTCCCACCATCCGCGAATGGACTCTTGACCTGCTTCGTTCGCTACCTCCCGATGCTCTGAAACATATGCTGGTCCCGCATCTTCGCCTGCGACAGGGCCGCTTCCAGCTGCGACGGGCTTCCGAGTGCCGTCACGGCCGCTGCGTCCTGTACGTCTCGCTCAGTCAGGCCGTAATCCATGTTAAGGTAGCTCTGCTCGCCGTAGCTGTGGAAAGTGCCCATGGCGTTCGGCTGCGACGTCGCCTGCTGATGCTGGCTGTGGAAACCATGAGATTTTCCGCGATGCTGATGTCCCCTCATAGCCGCCATGCCTCTCTGGTGAGACATGCTTGGTGTGCCGCTCCCTCCCGAATTCGATCTTCCCATGTTTTGAGGGTAGTGATGAGGTCCGCTCATGCTGCGTCCGAGGTTCGTGCTGTGATGGCCAAGGGACCCCAGTTGGTTGCTCATCGGCGATTGCTGCGGTGTGTAGATCATCTGAGGCGACATTTGAGCAGGTCGCTGCGCCACATAACCACCACTCATCTGGCTCCTCGGTCTCGGCGGTCCCGACGGCTGTAATGGGCCTTGGTTTCGCTGTTGATCTGCCGCGCCCAAAATGGGCGATTGGTGTTGCGCTTGTTGGGCATAGAAACGCTGGGTGGGGGGCGGCGGCGGAGGCGGGTGGTGCTGGTGGTGCTGGTGGTGCTGCTGAGGCTGCTGATGCTGCTGATGCTGATGCTGATGCTGATGCTGCTGCTGCTGATGCTGCTGCTGCTGATGCTGCTGCTGCTGGTGCTGCTGGTGCTGTTGGTGCTGCTGATGCTGCTGATGCTGCTGATGCTGCTGGTGCTGCTGGTGCTGCTGGTGCTGCTGGTGTTGCTGCGGCTGCGGCTGCGATTGCGGCTGCGGGTTGCCCAGCTTATGCTGCTGCTGCTGCTGCTGCTGTAGACATTGCCCAGAATTCATCGTGACGCTTGGTGGCCTGATGTGGGCGGGCTTCTGCGAATCGAAACCCCTCGTAGCCGGTAGCTGAGGCGAAGCGCTGTTAAAATTGTGGCTCAGAGCAGGAGATGCCGTTAATTGCGGGGACAAGCCTTGCGAATCAATGCCCCCGCCTTGTTGGTGCCCCTTGTCTTTCGATATGCGGCGTCGCTTTGCAAGGTGATCTTGATGTATCGAGCCAGTGCTTTGAGAGGTTGTATAGCCTTGACTCGCTGGCCCATCCAACGACGCTTGACTCCCGTGCAGGACTGGACGCTTCATTGTCCTCGGATGGGATGTAGTATTGGGCCCGATGCCACTGTTCTGTGGACTGCCCTGTCCCGGATGTGGCCCCTGACTGTAAAAAGGCGTCGCATACAAAGGCGGAGTTGGCCCGTTTTCCGGAAGAGCTGATGCATCTGCTACTGCTGCTGCGACAGGCAGTGACGAATCAGTTCGTACGGCGCTGCCAACCAAGCCGGTTACTGAACCATTAGGCCCCTCCTCGGCTAGGGCAGGGGCTCCTGGGAACATAGTCGAGGCTCGAGGCAGCGGACTGCCGAAGTTCTGAGTTTGGGTGGCGCCTGGAGCCTTGCTTCCCGATTCAGAGTGCTTCTTCACGGCGTTTTCCTTGGGTCGATTCTTGGACCCTTTCGGGCGTCCCCTCTTGCGTTGTCCAGGAGTGCTGGTCATGCTAGCGTCTGGGTTAACCTGACTTTTTGGCGGAGCCCCCGTCAGAAGTGCAACTTGAGAAATAGCCGACGGTTCAGGCTGGTTCGCGGCAGAGAATCCATGCCCGAGGTCTTGGCCGGCCAGCATCGGTTGTGGATGGGCCTCCGGCACGGCAACCGAGGGTGCTGGACGAGACTTCTTCATCCCCTTATCTCGTCGTACTTTGGAGCTCTTACTCCCCTTAGGTCGGCCTCGAGCTCTTCTGACGGGAACAGGAGACGCTTCCTGACGATCCCAGCCCGTCGTATCGCCTGCAACAGAAGAAAGAGGGGGAAGATGGAGAGAGTCGGCCATGGCGGCTGGGTCATCGACCGGGGGAAATATCTCTCCAAGCCAGTTTACAAGTAGCGAGCCCGAGCTGTTCGTCAAGACGCTCTGGGGGAAAGAGCCGTCAGTGGGAGGTGGAGCGCCGGGTATGCCGCCGAAGTAAGCCAGCGCCTTGCACAGCTGTTCGACAACCAGGATAGGGTGAAGAGTTCGGAGGAGGGTGAGGAGGCGAGCTTGCTCAGCCTTGGTTTCTTGAGGTGTCGGAGTGCGTGTTTGCAACCATTCGGAGGTCGAGGTCGATGAGGGCGCTGCTGCAGCTGCGGCGGCGGCGTCGGTAGCAGCCGCCGGCGCTGCAGCAGGAACGGCGATCCTGGACGGCGGAGTCGAGGCAGGGTCGGACGTTCTCGCCGTCTGTAGATCCGTGTCATCGCCATGCCATACCAACTTGGAGCGCCGCACAGGCTGCCAACCAGCCTGATTAGCCCGTCTGGCTTGTGCTTCGGTCTCTTCACTTGTTCGCTTGGCGGCAGCATTGCGATCGGTAGGCTTAGAGCCTGTCAAGTCGATGTGCATGACGGCGAAATTGCCGTTCCTGCTGTTGGTCATGCCCTGAAGCTTAGTGGGCACAGGATTCCTCACGCGGCCGTCCGTATGGAAGCCAGTGGGGTCTAGGGCGTCTGGGGAGGACGGCTCTGGATTAGCTAACTAGGGAATTGGGATACACGGTCGCGTCGTGACGAACCTCGGACCGCGCTGCCGCTGGTCGTGGGCGGCGTCGGAACTGGAGTTGGGGATGGTGCAGGCGGCGGCGCCCCATTGTTCAACGGCTGATCGTCGGGCTTGATGCTTGTCGTCGGAGACGCGATAGCTGCGGAAACAGAAACGGTCAGCTTTGTGAAGGCTAATTAGGAGCTGACTTGTCGATGCGTGGCACGAGATTTAGGAAGGGGAAAGTATGAAGCCCTCCGCCCCCTTCCTCTCCTTTAGAGGGTAAGAGGTCCTCTGTCACCAAAGATTGAATTGGGTTTTTTTTTCTTCTGGAGTAGAGAGAGCGAACAACCCACGTGCAGCTGGAGCCATGGCGACCGCAAAGGTGCCGAGCTCAGGGCGAGCACCGGAGGACGTGCTACATGCCCTCTGGAGCCGATTGCTGGCGAGCGACGGTTCGTCTAGCAGCACTTCACATGGTCCAGCGATACGCTGGGGCGGGGACTCGTCTTGGCGGCCTCTTCGCAGTGAAAAGCTCGACGACGGATAATGATGGGGTGTGCTTGGTGGGTGAGCGGGTTCGAAGCTGTGATGAATGACGGCTGACGACGACAAATGGCCAAGGGAAGGTGTTGCGACTCAGATGCGTGGCTGCAGGCTCGCGGCCGGGGCATGAAGCTGTCGCCGGCGTCGATCTCGGGCAAGTCTGGCGAAATATGGAGTCGTTGGGGCTGCTGACGCATGAGCATTGAGAAGGGGAAAGGAGGGGGGGGGGGGGGGGGGGGGGGGGGGGGGGGGGGGGGGAAGGAGGGGGGGGGGGGGGGGGGGGGGGGGGGGGGGGGGGGGGGGGGGGGGGGGGGGGGGGGGGGGGGGGGGGGCGCAAGGAAGACAGAAGAGAAAGAAACAGAGAGGAGAGGGGAGGAGGAAGAGAGAGAGAGAGAGTGTGTGTGTGTGTGTGTGAGAGAGAGAGAGAGAGAGAGAGAGAGAGAGAGAGAGAGAGAGAGAAAATACGTGTGAGAGAGAGAGAGAGTGAGAGAGAAGGAGAGCGAGAGAGAGAATGAGAGAGGGAGCGAGGAAAAAAAAAGCGAAGGAATCCGAACGGGCACCGTACCGTGTTCGCAGGTACGAAGCACTACATGGCTGTGTCGCTCAATTTCGCAACGGTCACAGGGCGCAGCATCCCGTGTCCGGGGCTTGCAGGGTGCGTAGAATTAGATTACGTAGTCAATGTACTAGCAAGTATTCTTTAACGCGACGGCAAAAAAGGGCACCACCAACGGTGCGGCCGTTGGTGAGCTCAGAGCTCTTTGGTCCGGCTGGCTGCCCAACAAAAATGGTACTCAAGGTGGCCGTCTCGTACCACGATGGGGTGAAGGCGCAGCCACGGGTACGCGCCGGGAACTCGTCAGGCACCTGGCAGGCAACAGCCTGAAACTTCCCGACGATGTTACTTGCAGCCTCTCAGCCGCGTTACCACTGAGTCCAACAAGCAGAGATGGCACTGTATACTTGTTTCTCTTGAGAAAAAGACGATTAGGGAGGCATCCGTGTCGCAGACTCGCGGCTACCCTAGCAGGATAAATGATTAATGTGGGAGGTTAGTAGGCACTTACCTACCTACCTGCCTGCAGCCTACCTACTACCTACTTACCTACCTCAATGGCTTAACCTGACTGCCTCTCTAACCCTCTGACTTGCCATCTTTCAAGGTTCGCATCAATCGGTGCCAACACTCTGAACTGAGAGACTTAACCTCGAAATGCCTAGGTACCTACCCGTGTGTAGGTCCCGCACTCGTGTCTCGTCTGGAGCCCAGGACCTACGGCTAGCAAGTACATACATACATACATTTATACCTGTATGTATATACCTACCTACCTACATAGTACCTACCTAGCTTTTACCTACCTGCAGGCCACCTGAATGCCTACCTCACCACATACATAGGTACCTATCTATCTATCTAGGTAGATATTAAAAGTACGCATGTATGTATGTAGGTTTGTATCCGGACACTACCCAGGTACTTATTCATCTGTGCACCTATCTACATACTATATTTGTACAATTGTTCGGTACAGATGTAGAAAGCGCGCCTCTGTGGCGGTTGAAACCGCAGCGGAGAAACAGACAAATAATAGGCGGACACTTTGCATGCCACGCATGTTGGGCCTATTTCTGTGTATCTACTTATCGGCCAGCTAGGTTACTGCCCCTCCTAGCCAATCCGCTTCCTCTTCAGCCTCGCGGCAGGCCAAACATCATATCACCACCACCTGGTCACCTACTTAGCCAGCCCCGTGGTTCCCTCGCCTCATCAGTGTCCTGTCCGCCCGTCTGTACTCGTGTCTTACGAGCCGCCTCGGCCGCCCGCCATGACGACAAAGTACGCCCTGCTCTCGCTGCCCTTGACCGTCTTCGACTCCAACAACCCCGACGACGCTCTCTCTTCTCTCAGCGCCACCATCTCCCCAGATAACGGAACCGTCATACCGTTCCGGATCCCCGACTTCAAAATCGGCACCCTTGATGCCCTGGTCCAGCAGGCCGATGACCTGGCCAAGCTTGAGGCCTCGTGCCAGGCCGTCGTGGCCAAGGTCGGCGACTCGCTGCGCCAAGTGCTGCACAACGACGAGGAGCGCGTTGCTTCGTACAAAATGGTCAACGACAGTAGGTGCCACGAGGGCTTCCCTCCCGCCCTTTCTCTCCTTTCGGAGTGGGTGCTGAACAGTCTGCGTAGAGCCGACCGATCAGTATCTCCGCAGCTTCAGCTGGAACAAGATTCGGTACCGGGCTGACAAGCCTATCGGAGAACTTGTCGATACGCTTCGCAAGGTCCGCGCGCGCGCCTTCATTCCTCCCTGAAGTTGACCATACGATGCCAAGATTAGGCTTGCTGACCAGTAGGGTCTATTCAGGAGCTCGTCACAGTGGACAATGACGTTAAGACCAAGTTTAACCAGTACAATTCCGTCAAGACAAACCTCGCTGCTTTGCAACGACGTCAGACGTAAGTGAAAACATGGAGCCATGTAAGGCTCATACCGCTGATGTCGACTGATTCGTCATTCTGAAGCGGTAACCTCTCCACCAAGTCGTTGACTCCCATCGTCGACCCCAAACTTCTGGTTCAGGACTCGGAGTATATTGAGACGCACCTGATTGCCGTGCCCAAAACTGCAAGCAAGGAGTTCATCAAGACGTACGAGACCTTGTCCCCCATGGTCATACCTCGGTCTGCAGTGGAGATTGATCGCGACGACGAATTCATCCTGTTTGCGGCAGCGACGTTCAAGAAACACAGTGCCGATTTCGTTCACAAGTGCCGGGAGCAAAAATGGACGCCACGTCAGTACGAGTATGTCGAGGGCGGTCGAGAAGAGGAGCAGCGCGAGTTGGATAAGGTCACAAACGAGGAGCGCAAGGTCTGCGGCGAGGCTCTTCGCATGGGAAGGACGGGGTGGAGCGAGAGTGTCATGGTCTGGGTCCACGTCCTGACGCTGAGGATCTTTGTCGAGGCCGTGTTACGTTACGGTCTGCCGCTGGAGTACGTGACTGCGTTGGTCAAGGTACGTCTTCGTCCTCCCCGGTTTGCATGGGGCGAGGGGAACTGGATGCTCAGCCGCTTCGCAGACAACATCGAAACTCGCCCCTAAGATCAAAGTCGCCCTCGACTCCAACTACTGGTATCTTGGTGGCAACGCCTTTGGTCGAGACAAGCGAGGCAGGGTTACCAAGGACGACGCCGCCATGACGTCTGAAATGGCCGCGGCCGGGCTGGGGACGGGCGAAGGGCACGAATACACGGCCTTTGTCTACTACGAGCTCGAGTTCCCGTAAGGCAGCATCGAGTTGAGACGGATGGAGAGGTTGAAAAGGTGAGAGTAGCAGCATATAGTAAGTGCCTTCCATGAGTTAAATCGGCGACTTAAGCTTTAAAACGCGATATCGAGGCCTTTCAAGCCTCGACCCGGGCCTCCTGCAATCGCTAACATCGATATCGTCAAGCGGCGGCATCGTGACATGAATGATGGTGAATGGAGGTCTGGGAAGGCAATGATCTCACGACTTGCCTGATGTGCCGACAGTTGGGCTCTCCGCCGCTTCCATCCTAGTTTCGTGAGATTTTACAGTAGATGGATGCTAGATATCATCTATCAGACAATTAAACCGACTTTGTAATCTATCATGCATGCAATCTTGCATCTTCTATGTACCTATCTATGTAAGTATGCGTTTGTGTATACCTAGTAGAAATGCATCCTCTTCCCTTCTACCGTCTTCCTCGTTGCCCAATTCGCTCCCTCCCCTGAAACCCAAACTCAAACCCAAACTGCCCCCCCAAGAAAAGGGGGGGGTGGGAAGGAGGCGGGGAGGGGAAAGACAAAATAAGAGAAGCGCAACGTTAATCGATGATTCGCGGCATCAACTAGATAGGCAGGCATATGTACAACGTCGTCAATCACGAGCTACCACACAGTAGACAGACACACGGGAAGGGGGAAACTTGGGTCCAAGGGGCGACTCACCGCCGCGTATTTGGGCGACACGTAGAGCGCCTCGGCCTCGGCCAACACCGTAGGCTTCTCACCCGGCTCAGCCAGCAGCTCGATATGACCCTTGACCCAAGCCTTGCGCCCCTCGACGCGGACCGTCTTGGCCCGGAGCACGAGGAAGCTGTTGGCCGGAGTCGGCTTGCGATAGTTGATGGTCAGGTTCGCCGTCACGCCCATCTTGTGCGGCAGCGCGTCGAAGCAGCACCAGGCCAAGCCCTCGTCCAGCATCGTGGCGAGGAATCCGCCGTGGACGAGCCCCGGGTGGCCGCATAGTTGATCGCCTACGTAGACGATGCTTACCAGTGACCGTCCGCCCGGTTCAATCCAGGTCCGCGCCGGCACCGGCACCTTGCCCGCCCCAGTGAGTGCGCCTGCGGTCAGGCTACGAGCCCGATACTCGGCCGGCATCCGCATGTGCGGTCGCGACTCCTTCAGGTCGGGCCGTTGCCGCAAGTGTGCCGCCAGCGGATGCTTGTCCATGGCCTCCTCCACCCTGCGGGCTTCTTCGTCCGCTTCTGCGACGGAGAAGCGCTCGAGGCTCGCCTCGTCAGAGTAGAAGCCCAGTCCCCGTGCAGTCAGCATCCGCCATGCCACTGCCGCACCTACGGCCCCGGACGCGACACCAACGGCGGCCAAGGCCATGCCCCTGCGCATCCCGGCGCCTGCTGCAACAAGTCGTCAGCAATCGTCCTTGTCAGACCTTGTCAGCTCTCACACGCACCGGAAGAAGATGCCTCCGCCCCGTGCCAACGGCGCTGCTGCCGCAACAACGGCCTCGTCTCTACCGTCGCGAAACGCCGCAACAGACCCGAGCGCCGTAACATGTCGATGTGGGCTGTTGGTGATTATCTTTGTTTTTCTCGGAGTGATCGGAAGACGAAGCGGCTGCAAGTCGGTCCCGGTTCCGTCTGGTGTATTTCGTGTCTCGTACAGACATCACAGTACCGAGGTGTCCGAGAAGGAGACGGAAATTGTCCCCCTACCCCCTTCGCTGCCCTTCAATTGATATGCGCATACATACTTGCTTGCCTGCCTTCCCATCCCCCTAATCCTCCCCCCCCTGAATCAGCGCAAACACTTCTGCTACCCACCTGCATCGTTATTACTACTGAAAAGTTTGGGCTGCAGATGCTACTAGCTTGGCTTCGCTACCTCCTGATACCGTCTCTCTCTTCTTCTCTTCACGGTTCTAAACCCGCCCTCGTCATACATACCTACCTACCTACATACCTACATACATATGCACATATATGAGATGTACACATGTTCCTGGACTCTCTACCTGCCGTCTTCCTCACCGGCCAGCAGTCGTGCATAATCGTCCACCGAGGCAAACATGGGTAGTTCTTTGAGCGCTTTTCGCCGTGATTTCCCGCTTGTTGCCTCGTCTCCATCCTTCACCCATTGCCCCTGCTCCGCCGCCTCTTGCTCCACCTCCTCCGCGTCTGTGTCGATCGCCGCAAGCCCGTCCTCGTATTCCTCGCTATCGCCGTCCAGGGACATGGCAGGAGATGAGCCGTCCTCCGACGCCATGTCTGCATCATCCAAATCATCAAAGCCTTCATCCGACTCGTCGTCGGCAATGTCGGGGTGCGTCGCGACCAGTGCCTCCCAGATTCCCTCTTCGCCCTGCTCCTCGTCGTCGGCTGTCGACTTCTTCGTCACCTTTGGCATATGCTGGAAGTACTTGTGGAAAAATATGTCTTCAGCAGCGACATTTTCCACCGACAAGTTCCAAAACGCCGCCGTGTTGACCACAGGCACCGTAGGTCCGGCTTCTTTCTTGCCAAGCCAGATATCCCCTACATCCTTAGTTGCTCGTAGCGGCTGCATGATAGAAGCACCGCGTGCCTTGTCTGTAGGCTTCGGAGTCTTGTACACAAATCTGTCAAGGAAGCGGATGAGGGAGTGGCTTTCCAGGTCCGGTTTTTGCATAGCCCGACCCTTGCCCAGCAGCGTAGCTGCGCATACGCTCACCGAAGGGTGGTAGTGCATCTGAGCCGGAATCTACCGTGACCGGTCAGCGCCATCGCACAGTACAGAGACCGACATCAGACTTACGATTTCCCAGAGACAGCTTCTTTGAGCGTTGCTGTGTTCGGGGTTACGCTTTCGTCCATCATAAGGCTCCTGTTTCGGGGCCTCGTCATCATCAAACACCGACCTTTCCGGTTCTTCCACTAGGGTAGACAGCGCAGGAAAGGTTTGCTTGAGATGGTCGACGACGTATAGGAGCCCGCAGATAAACGGGGGCTGGTGCAGACCCGCGATTTGCAACATTCTCTTCGCAAAGGCTTTGACCCGTCGAACATCCACGTCGTTCTTCAGAGCTCGGAGGAGGAGATTGAGGTAGAGCGACTGCTTGGAAGACGTCACTAGCCGAGGGTCTAGCAAAGACTCGTACAGCGTCCTGTAGAAGCGATCGGCTGCAAGGTGTCTCGTCGAAGTGAGTTGCTGGATTAATAGCAGAGCCTGTATGCCTGTGTTGAGATTGGTCGAGTGCGCAATCCGGAAAAGCGTATCCAGGTGATGTTCCATGCTGTGCACAAAGAAAAAGTCAGCAGGGTGCGTGCGTTATGAGGCCCGGCGATGACTTACATGGCGTCGTTGGCGGCCACGAACGGTACAGCTCGGTTGACACCGGTCAGAATGGCGGATACCAATTTATCTGAAGCCTCTGTCTCCGGCACCGACAATTCTGGCCGATGAGTTTTGCTTCCGCGCGTTTGTCCGCCTTGTGCTCCCTTGGGTCGTCTACTAGAGCTCCGCTGAGCATCTCGGGCGTCGCCAGATTCTACTTTCGCTGGTACGGTTCTCCCTTCCGCTTTCAGTAGCATGACGAACAGATCGAAGTAGATGAGTATAAGAGTCTCCGCAACATCCGGCTCCTTATTGCTAAGTATTGTCTGGTTCAGAGTATTGACGGCGTACTGCTTGGATCGTATGTCTTGAGACGGTCGGAGGAGAATATCCTGCTCCACTGCACGGATGACGATGGGTTTCATCTGCGGATGAGTGTCTTGGAGTTGTAATAGAAGAAAGGAAGCTCGGGAAGCAATCTTGCGGTCCCTGTCGCCAAGCTTGTTGACAAGAAGCTTGAGCAGGTTAGCCTCTTGCTCAGGCTTTTCTCTGAGGAGGGCGCAGACAAAGTCAAGCGCCTTTGACCGTGAGTATTCAACTTCGTCGGAACACCACGTCTCCAGCAACTGTATGAGTTTGAAATATGTTTCTTTCAGCCAATCCTCGAATGCCCACGCGATCAGGTGCGCTTCCGTTATCTTTCCGGGCAAGAGCTGACCGGTAGTCCATGCTTTGACCGAATCCCGTTGCAGAGCACCTAGTAACCCGGGTTGACTATGAAAAGTCCGCAAGCGCCTATCCGAAGGAAGAAGACTGCCTGGTCCAAGCAAGTCAACAAGGGCTCCGATCGCTCCGATCGCCTGGGCGCGACTTTTTTTTGATGCCAAGGTGATGAGAGCATCAAGGGCGCGGATGTTATGGACCGGCGACTCTTGAATCGCAAGCGTCAAGGCTGAGACCTTGTCGGCGAGAGTGCCAGACGACATGATGGTGGCCAGGAACTTATGAGACGAAGACGCAAATATGCTTGTCCTGTACTTTTCTGCATCGCTATTCAGGAGAGTCTTGGCATGCTTCTTCAGGGCTTCAGTGGAGGCGAAGAGCGGTGCTGGTTGATCAGAAGATGGACTAGGGAGATTATCCAATTCCGCAGAATGCCATTCTGCCAGTGGTTCAAACATCTTTGGTTACTGCTACGTCAGCAGTCCGAAAGTAGTTTTTTTTCACAATTTGAGCTTACCATGCCGCTGCTCTTACCGCGGCCGCTTCCCAGGCCGGCATCTTTGGCAAGTTGCCTCGAGCTGCCGCCGACTTCCCGATCTTCTTCCTTTCCGACGCCCTCGTCATCTTCCTCCTCGGTGGCCTCTCCCGGGTCGGTATGCGAGAATCCGAGTTCCTTGGAAAGAGCTGCGAGCTCTCGCTTCAGGCGCTCGTCAACTGGGCGGTCCGAGCCTTTAGCGTCCATCTCAATGTCTGAGGCAACGTCATTGATAAGATCCAAGTCTTTCTCATCACCCCCGAGGGCTTTGATTTCCTCCAAAAGCGTGAGCTCATCGCTTGTTCTGTCATTTGGCTGCGAAGGGCGATGTCTTTTGGATCGCTGCTGCTTGGTCGACGCTTCGCTGGATGGTTTCTTCCTTTTATGTTGATTGGCGTTCAAGCCTTGCTCGATCGTAGACGTTAATTGTGCGAGTGCATTCTCGTCAAAGCTCTCTTGACGCTTCGAAGAGACGCCAGCCTTGGGTTTTTTTGAGGCCTTCTGCATTTCGACTCGTTGCTTCTCCGTCGACGATGTTTGCGCTCATTACGTGCCATCAGCGTTTATTTTTTTCCCCCCTCTCTGTCTATCTTCTCTTCGTGACGCTTATCGGCTTATCGTAGGGACCCTCTTCGGCAATAATGCGGTTATTGGCACAGCTGAACTTCCGAATACGACAACGACAATCGTCTTCGTCAATGGCATGTCGATTTTTTGTTAGAGTGAAGCAATAGCTTGCGCTGTTGAAGAATCACTTGGTATCCGTCGCACTGAATGATTATGAGCCGGACAGTAATTCCGAGGCCGAGACTTTTCAACGCAAAGAGAGCCGGCAACACGTTCCAAATCCGTTCCATCTCCCATCATGGTCTCACCAAGGCCGGTCGGCCGCGGTCGCTTCTTTCCAGCATATGGACGCCAACCGGCGGAGTATCCGCTTCTTTGAGGGAATGTGAGCAGCAGTTCGTTTTGGAGGCTGGAAGTTCCCTTCATCTCTGACTTCTCTTCTTAGCCGGGCATGAGAGACTGATACGTGCCGGCTTCTTGCGCCAAGTAAGGCTACTTGGTCACAGCGACCTACACCACGATTGCTCATTCCGTCCTTCAAGACTCTACCGGGCGCCTTTCATCTACTACCTCTCGGACTTCGCGTGCAGCAAAAGATCGAAGCCTTGCTTGAAAAGCACATGCAATCCCTAGGTTAGGCGTCTTACTCTCAGCACGACTGTGTGATTGACCAAAGAACCCTGAAGGTGCCTCTCATCTCTCCCTTTCGTCTCTAACGACAAGGTATCTATGGAGTAGAAGCGGTCGGCTGAATGACCTTTTACCCGAGGTACATGATTTTCTATTCTACCCTCGCAAGAAACGTGCTGACTTGTCCAGCTGTTCCAATTCGTTGACCGCCGGGAAGCCTCGCTCATGCTATCACCGACTCATGAAGAAGAAATCACGAAGCTCGTGTCAAAGACGCTAAAATCATACAAAGACCTTCCGTTACGGCTCTATCAGATGAGTGAGTCAGTCTGCATGACTTTACGACCCTTTCTCTGAACCATCATGTCCTTGTTAGCGAGAAAATATCGAGATGAACTGCGTCCGCGTCGCGGCCTCATGCGATCTCGAGAATTCATCATGAAGGACTTATACACATTCGACCTCTCGTGTCAGTCCGCTGTCGAGACATATCACGAGGTTACCAAAGCCTATCGTGGTTTCTTTGCCGATCTGAAACTACCCATTCACATGTCTGAGGCGAGCTCTGGACACATGGGTGGCGACTTCAGTCACGAGTTTCTTCTAGTGACTGACGCAGGCGAGGACACCGTTGCCATTTGTGATCATTGCTCACATTGTGCCAATGGCGACATCGTCAAAGAATTGAGTCTCAGTTCGGGTAAAATGCAAGAGGATGGAGAAGGGGCATGCGAGGAGGAGAAGGACGTAAAGCAGGTATTCAAAGATGAAGAGGGCAACGAGACATTAAAGGGAGACCAAGCATCGGGAGATCGATCCGGCGGAATACTTTGCTCCTCCTGCACCAAAGGATCGCTGAAGCTCCGCCGAGCCCTGGAGTTGGGTCACATGTTTTTCCTCGGCACCCGATACTCGGAACCGCTGAACCTAAGAGTCCGGACGCCCGACGGATCCCAAGATCCGGTCCCTGTCCAGATGGGCTGCTACGGGATTGGCATATCGCGTCTGGTTGGAGCGGTGGCCGAGCACATGTCAGACGAGCGAGGCCTCGTCTGGCCTCGTGCCATCGCCCCCTTCGAAGTTGTCATCGTTCCCTCATCTCCGGTAACGCAGGAGGCGGTCGAGTTCTACGATGGCCTTGTTGATCATGGACGCATGGACGTCATCCTCGACGATCGCAGGGAATCCTTCGGCTGGAAAATGCAAGACGCCGACCTAATCGGCTATCCCATCACCGTCGTGCTCGGTCGGGCTTGGAGGGATGGCGGCACCTGCGAAGTCCAGTGCAGAAGCCTAGGTATCATAGAGAACGTGGCTGTCGACGATATGGGCGGCTATCTCGAGAACCTGCTGTCCCGGCTATGATGCGGAGGATAAAGATTCAAGATGCATAGATACATGCGTAGGTAGGTAGGTAGTTATCACAAAGCCCAGATTACTACCGAAATATTACATACATTGTATGATTGTGCTGTAGCCCTTACTGTGATGCTCCCTCATTTCATATTCGCCATCCCGTATACCGACCACAATGTCTGCCACCGATCTATAGAAGGACGCCGCCGATTTCGTATGTGTGAATCCTTGCCTGGCATTAATGAAACGAGCAAGGTATCAAAAAACGCAGAGTAATTGAAAATAATTGTCATAATTCATGAGTCCAACAAGAACAGGCCGATAAAGATTTATTGGGCCGCAAAATCCACAGAACCGGCCTCGTTCCTGGTAATCGCATTTTCGATGATCTCGACGCACTTGCTTGGGTCCTCAAAGATATGCCAAACTTCCCTTGGAATATCCTCAAAAGCAGCTTCAAACCTTTTTGGTTCGTTCTTTTCCTCGATGCCGACAGCTGCCACGTCCGTGGCCTTGCGAATCAGGATCAGCTTAATCCAGCCGGGGAAGGCTCGATAGCTGTCACTTGACGTTAGGACTTCGCATGTCTAAGATTCAGACTCGGAAAAGGGGGAAACCACTGACATTTCGCCGTAGGCCTCAGGATCAGATTGTGTTGAGTCGCCCACGACAATCATTTTCTTCTTTGGCAACCACGAGTTGATCTTGGTCATCCGATCCACCTTGTATTCTTCCGTATCCAGAGTCAAGGCCGAGAGCAAGCCGGCCATCGTCTTCCAACTCGAGTCTCTCAATATCAACGTCCCCGACGGATAATAGTCCTTTCGAAACTTCTTGAGAAACGGGTAAAGATTATACGGCGAGGCGGACAGATAGAACCAAGCCGTATCCTCAGGCAGTAGTGATTTCATCTCGGCATACAGCTCGGGCATGCCGGGAATCGGGGTCGGAGAATTGACAAACGATTCACGAAGAATACCCACGGGATCGCTAGTCAGAGTGACTTTGATTGTATCGTCAATATCTGCTATCAGGTTAGTCGTGTCATAGCCCGCAGGTCATGCGTAGAGGAGGAGGCAGAAACGCACCGGATATGACGCCCCAGCCCTCAGGTCCGGCATAATATGTCTCCATGTGCGGTATGGCACCATCTCCGCCACCTTTTCTGGACTTGGCTGAGGTTCTGACAAGGGAGCCCTCGGCGCTACCCGGAATTGTCAAGACGTTTGAGCATAGGCCGTTGGCATTCGAAGGGCCGATCTTAAGCCGCGTTCCCCCATGGTGAAGGGCCGTTATGGTCGTGGCCGGGCGAATGTCCCATAGAAATGGAAGTACCCTCTCCTCAACCGTCTTCCGCTCCTTGGCGTCATCCGCCAGGCCGATTGCATGGGCGACGCCGCTGACGACGTCGACAAGTCTCGCCTTATCCTCACGCTCGAAGACGGCTGCGATGAATTCGGCGCACCAGTGACCATGAATGGCATGTTGAAACGCCGTGTTGTCCAAGAGCCAGACGATGTTGTCCTTTTTGACGGCTCTTCCACCGGGCATGAATCTGGCCAATCTCCCCAAGAAGCTACTAGGTCGGCAAAAACGAGACAGACTAGGCTCCGGCGAGCTTTCGAGGCTCGGTAAGCTGGACTCAATCTCCTCGAAGTTGTTCTTTTGTCGGGTTCGACGCTGCATTGTGCTGGCTAGAGACGAATGGAAAGAGTTGACGGGATCCATGTTGAAGAAGCCAGTCCGTCTGAACGGGTCGCGTATATCAGAGTCTGGAGGGCCTCGGATAGGGAGCCGTCAAAAGCTGTGCTAGGGGGCCCCCTTTCTCATAAATTGTTGAAAGAACTCGCGCCTGACAGGCAACAAATGAGACGCGTATAAAGTTTTTTGATCAGGCGTCTCCTATGACGCATCTGCTGCCTACCTGATTTCTAAAGAGGGGGGAGCGTGAGGTTGTTTAACAGCCTCGTCCTTGACGGCGCCCAGTTCTGTAGAAGCGATGCGGTAAGAGCCTCGTGATCCCAGCCATTGGTGCAGGCGTGACAGGGTGTCGATGACCTGGGATCAGCCACGAGTACCGAGACAGCCACCTGACGGAGCGAGGGCAGGAC
This sequence comes from Ophiocordyceps camponoti-saundersi (nom. inval.), assembly GCA_003339415.1. Classification (NCBI taxonomy): domain Eukaryota; kingdom Fungi; phylum Ascomycota; class Sordariomycetes; order Hypocreales; family Ophiocordycipitaceae; genus Ophiocordyceps; species Ophiocordyceps camponoti-saundersi. The sequence continues at coordinate 23,701 of PDHQ01000122.1, forward strand.
GAGGGCGAGCCATAACGTTGCGTCGTACCCCTCACAAGCTTACACTGCCTCGCAGGATCAGTCAGGGGAGTCATACAGCAGGTAGTCCGCAGTAAGGTAGGTAGGGTAGCGTCTCTGCCGGCAAGCGGTATTCCTAGCTCGCTTTTGAACTGGCGTTGATCTCTCATCAGCTGACGGAAGGGCCATCCATAGAGGTACCTACTACCTAGCTGAAGTCATCGAGAGTGAGCTAGCCTAGGTACCTAGTACACTAGGTACTTCTCGCCAAAGACACGGGTCCGAAATACTTACAGGTAGGCCACTGCATTTCAATACCATATAGACGTCTCAGCCGTAGTGACTTGATCGCCTGCGTCATTGCCTTGACTCTCGACTGCTGCGGTCTCGCTTGTCTGGGTCTCGGCCGGGCCCGGTCCGTCTATCCCTGCCGAAGGGAGCAGCGTCTAATCCGTATCGATTGCCATATCCATGCTTATCGCTATCGCTCTTGAATTCGATATGATAAGACACGACGTATCCATAAGGTGGTAGATACGTGCCTAGGTACCTACCTATAGGCTATTCGAGCCTCATCATCAAGGGTCTCCAAAACTCCACTAGCATCACTCCCTCACTCACCAGAGTCACCTCAACCACCGGTCTCCATGGCAGCCGAGCGAGAAACACGTCAAACTCCCTCAGATCTCCAAAAAGAATCCTCTTTGCGCTCGCTAACACGTCTGATAGCTCTGCAGTCGACCTCAACACGCTCGAGCCCGCGCAGCTCGCCCAAGTCAAGAAGCAGCTCGACGAGGAGCTAGAGCACCTGACCTCGTCCTACACCCAACTGAACGGCGCGCAAAACAGGTTCAAAGAATGTTTAATCTGCGTACGCAGCCGCTCAAGTTCCAACGGTCGGTGCCCCTCATGCCCTTCCCTGAGCCCGAGACTCGTCGCGGCCCTGCCAGCCTGCAGTTTCTCACTCTCCCAGCAGTATCCAAGTCTGTCTTGGTCCCCCTGACCAACTCTCTGTACGTTCGAGGCGAGCTCTCAAACACTGAAACCCTTCTTGTCGATGTTGGCACCGGTTTTTTGGTGGAAAAGGTAAGGTAGTCTGCCTTCGTCCTTGCGCCACGGTGCTGACATACGGCTAGAAGCTGAAGTCAGCTGAGCAATTTTACGAGCGTAAGACGCAAGAGATCAACACAAACCTCCAGGGCCTTGAGTCTATAGTACAACGAAAGCGTAACAACGTGAAGGCCGTAGAAGACGGTACGCACGCGGTGATCTGCTAACCCGCTCAATTTCCGAACACTAACTTGAAGGCAGTTTTAAGACAAAAGCTTACGGCCTCCCAAGGCTCGCAAGCTTCTACGAGTAGTCAATGATCACCATCAGGGACATGGGTCATTCGCAGAGCAAAGCGTCCATTCGCAGCAAAGCGCATCTCAGCACGCTGTTGGTAACGCTGGACCCCATCTCCAGGCCTGGCCTCCCCTGAGCCAGCGCGCCGCTTGTACCTACATGCATATTTACTTAGCATATAACCTCCTGCCTACCTATCTACCTGAGCACTGTCGAGTCCAACTCCAAGGCAGCCAACGCTGACTGCACCTCGATAACGTGCTCCAGGAAGTTCAAGAACCCCGCTTCTGTGTTCTGCTCACCCGACGGCCATAAACTTCGCATTACTTCGTTCCAATCGTCCCGCTGCTCATGAGAACTTATACCCTCGAGCGTTTCTTCCCAGTGCAGTCCGTAGAACTCGATTCCCCAGCGTGTTTCAGGTTCGCTGTCTGTCTTCATCCGGCTCCACGTTTGGGAGACACTGACCTCGATGACATACTTGGTATTTCGGAATGGTAGCATCACGGACGTCTTGAGCACCGTAGACTCTACCTCGCCGCTTCCGGGCTGCGGTGTTACCTCGACCCGCGGCGGCTGGAAGGGTAGCGACTCGTCGTCCCCGCCTCTCTCAAATAGGCTGATACCCTCCATGACCTTACGGAGCGTAGCCGGAAATTGGCCAACGGGCTCACAGCGATCGACCTGGAGGTTCCAGTCGAGTTGCCTATGTAGGAGACGTAAGTCAGCGTTTGCAATACTACTAACGAACCCATCTTACATGTCAGGTGCGGCCACTGTCCAGTTTAGGCGTGGCAATATTTCCCGCGACCTCATCCGAGCTGCAGAGAGCTGGGTCGGCAGTGTCGATTGTGCCTGAACGATGGATATAAGTTCCCTGTTTTGAAGTTTAAGTATTACGGTATGCTGTTTTTGCATTGAACCTTTGCTTTGGTTGACGAGTCCGATGGCCGGATCCAAGAAGTGCTGGACAACCTTGTCAGCATTGACCACATCGAGAAGCCTATACGGAAAGCCGGTTAGCCTACCCGAGCCGCCGTAAGACTGCGCCATCCTGCTACTCACTCGGTGTGTATTCCTGCCCCGCCGCGCTTAGAGTAATGAGCCACCATCTCTTCGAAACTCGAGTAGGTCATAGAGTCTCCGACACCCCTTTTCCGCTGCCGTATCTCGAAGCGACCAAAGTTGACCCGTATCTTGAGGCCATTTCTTAGCGCTTTGAGAATATGGATTGACATCTCGAGAATGCCGCGAAGCTTATGAAAATTATCTAAAGCAAGGGGCAACGCGATTGACACAAGCGAAGGCGAGTTTAAAATAGACGTAGGCCGCGAGTTAAGCTTGACTGAGATACTTGCGCCAAGTTCGAGGCTGGAATCGGCAGGTTTCTGCACAAGGAATCGAGTAATCAGGTTCTCGCTGGATAGTCTCATATCGTGCATAAGCCAGTTGATTTCTGTCATGGCATTCTGCAGCCGCTTGATGTTATTAGCGCGAGCCTCGATGATATTACGCTCGCTGAAGATTATCCAAGCTTTGTTCCTCTTGCGTATATCGTCGAATCTTGTAGTCGTATCTAACCCACGCGGAAGCATGTGCTTCCCTGGGATAACAAGTGAAGCCTGAACTTAAGTCAGAAAGCGAAAGGTGTTACCGGAGTCGTTTGACTTCGCAAGAGGGACATACCTCGAAAAGAGAGTTCATCAAATTCTCCGGGGGCAGCTTCAGGTATTCTTCTTGAGCTGCCATCTGGGCTGTCTGACGTTTGGCATCCATCTGGGATTTTGCAGTCGCCATCTTGGTACCAAGATTCCACTTCTGCTTGCCTTGATCAGATGCATTTGCCTGAGATGAGGAACGGTCAAAATTATTGCCTCTCTCGGAAGTCTGTGGCTGTGACCACTGGCGGTTGGCGGGCGGCCTGCCAGCGCGTTGCTGCCTTCTCATGGCGTCACTTAGCTGGTATGTGCTATTAACCCCGATGTTGACACCGCTGAGGGCAAATCTTGGTGCGTTCAAAGATTGACTTGGTAAGGGCGTGAGGTTGAAGAAAGAAAATTGAGGCTTGCGGTAGGAAAACGGCGAAGGCTTCGAGTCGAAAGGCAAGGCGGGGGTTTTTATGAGGTGCGGAAAGTGTGCCTTGTTTGCGAGGCACTTAAGTAGGTAGTAGTACCTACCTACCTACTAGGTAGTAGGTACAGGTAGGTAGGTAGGTATTGTCAGACAAGAAGGAGGCGTGCAAATTGCATTAATTGATGTGCTTACCCTCTCTAAACGGAGGGAATTATCGTTATCTTTATATATATAATAAGAACCTTCCGTATCTACCTCTTTAGCTATAATACCCTTATAAATAAGCCTTTATTCTTATAGCCTATATATTACCTTAGATATAGCCCTTTTTCCTAATAGGAATTCTATTTCCTAGGCTACGGATTCGTTACTATAATACCTATACGCTTTAAGGGATAATAAAAATATACGCTTAGCTTACCCTTATCTTAGCTCTCTAATATACCCCCGTAAGCGCTACGTATACCGCTTTTTATACTAGGTAAGTAATACTTACTTTTTAGAGGGTATAATTAAAGTTTCTTACGATAATTAAAGAAAAAGTTAAGGGTTAATTAGTAATAAAGTATATAAGTTAGTTTATTTAGCTTAGAAAATATTAGATAATAGTTAAGCGGTTATTTTTATAGCTAAGCCCTTAATAGAGCTAGGTTTAATTCCCGGTACCTCCTTAGTATATATTTTTAAGAATTATTATATAAGGGAGGCCCTTAATTAAGTAGCTTAGTTACTTAGCTATAATAAGGGGATTAAGGGCCTTTTTATTATAGTAAAATAGCTAAATTACCTAGCTAGGGGTTTTCCTTAGTTAGTCTTATTAGTAATATTTTTAAATATTATTAACTTTTTTTTTATATATTTTAATAAGTTTACTATATTACCTTAACGATAAAGAAACTAATAAATAAGTTAAAAAAATTAGAAAGGAAAAGTTTATAAAGAAAATAAAGATATCGTAATCGAAAGTTTATAATATTTTAAAATAATCTCCCTAATTAGAATAGATAATAAAAAAGATAATCTTAGGATAAGGGTATTATTTAACTAATAAGAAAATAATCGTAATAGCGATTAGGGAGTAATAAAATAAAATTACTATTTAAATTTAGTAAAAATTAGTTAAAAGGGAAGGAAATAATAGTAATTTAAGGTAATACTTAAGTTATAATTAATAAAGTTAATTATAGATATATAAGTCCGGATTTATTATATAAGATTAAAAGTAAATAAGTATAATTACTTATTTTAAATAGCCCTTTTAGAAAGTATTTTCTTCCTTTTAAGCTAAGTAAAAAGAGTTAATTAGAGGTATTTTCTTCCCTCTTTTTAACCTTTTTATCGATATATAATATAGTAAGGCTAATTTCTCTTTAGAAAGTGCGGAATTTCTCCCCTTAGAGCGGCTTTATTAGGCTATTAGCTATTATACTAAATATCTTAATCTAGCTTATCTTCGTATAGCTAGATTAAACCTCTTACTATAGCTAATACGAATAAATATTAATATAAAGAAGTTTTATTTTTAGCTTTAAATTCTCTTTAGTAATTAGCTTAATTATTTAAAAGTTATTATAGTAAACTATAATATCTTATATAAGCTTAAATTATACTTCCTTATAAAGCCTCTTAAAGGCTTTAACTTCCTTAATAATATAAGAGAGGGCTAAGAATTCTACCTTTATAGATAAGGTTATAATAGTATCTTACTTACCTAATTTAAAAATAATTATACCCCTAAAAACTCGGATAATAAAGCCCCTAATACTTTTATAATTATAATTATCCTTAAAGAAAATATTTAATATAGCTATAATAAAGGAATCGTAACTATTAAAGGTAATTAAAAAGTCCTAAAAGCTCTTAAGGAATTCTAAAACTTAGATTATAAATTATATATATTAAGGGCCGGGATTAACGAGGCCTTATATAAGTTAGCTAATAGTAAATATAATATTAGCCTATATAATAATAGTAATATATATTAAGCTTCTAATAATAGCTTAATATCGCTTAATCTTTTCTTCTATTACTTACCCCTTAAAGGGGGGAATCTTCTTAAATATTATAAGCTATAGCTAAGTTTTCTTTACTAAGAGCCCTTTAAATTTTATTATAATTTTTTAAATATAGGATTTCTAACTTAGGAAAAATTATTTATTAGCCCGATCCTTAATAACCTCGATATTTAAAAACTATCTAAGATTACTAAGATCTTTAATTTAAAAGGCCTTTTTAATAGCCTCCTAAAACTTTATATACTTATCTATTTAATCTTTTCTAAATAAAGCTATAAGATTATTAATATAAAAGAAAATAATAATCTTTCCGTTTATTATAATATAAAGGTTTTCCGAGATAGTCTAATAGCCTTAGCTTTTAAGCTAGGCTATAAGTAACTTATACTAAAGAAAAGGAGATTATCGAAAGCTATAAAAAGCTTTCTTTAATTTCTAAGCCCGGCCTAGCTTATTAAAGCCGGGGGGAAGCTTATAATAAACTTCCTTATTAAGATCGCTATTATAAAAAATATTAATAAAGTTATATTACTAAGCTTTAAAGTTAAAATAGGCCGTTAAGGCTATTAATAACCGGAATATTTATACTACTAATATATAAGCGTAAATAGATAATTTATTCGGCGGTTACTTATTTCCGTATATAATAACGCGGGCTTTATATTTCTAAAAGAAGCCTTATAAGTTAAACTTATAAATAAAAACCTATTTAAGATTAATTAACCGCTACCTTTAAGGTATAGCAGCTATTAAGATTTTTTTAGTAACTTTATAATCTTTTATTTTTATTAACTTAACTTTTATAGCCTTTAGCTATTATATTTTATTAGGCTTATTATAAGCCTCTTTATATATAAAAGGGGGCTTTAGTAAATAGTCCTAATAAAGCTTATCTATAAGGGCTTAAGAGAGGATAAAGGCCGAATTCCCTATCTAATTAAAGGAGTTAGAGGTAAGAGGCGTATAAGAGGGCGTTTCCGCCTCTTTTATTAAGGGATCTATAAATCTAGCGCCGGGATAACTATTATCCCGCTCTTTAACGCTAGATTAATTAAAAGGGCTAGAAAACGCGTTTTTAAGCGTTTCTTAAGATTAAGTATCGTTACCGGCCGGGTTACGTATACCGGGCTTTTCTCGTTATAAAAGCCCGAGGAGATTATTATTATTAACTTCCTCCTTTTAATCTTTAACTATAGAAACCTAATAAAAGGCTTCTTTTAGCTAAGACTTTAAGAGGTATCTTTATAGTCTTACTTATAGAATACTTTTTTATTAAAAGTTATAAATAAAATACTAATTAGGGAGTACTTTTTTAAGAAGGGCACTTAGATTAGGTATTACGAGGAGGAAGTAATATTAGCTAAATAGCTAATATAAGCTTTTAGATTAAATTTACTTTAAAGGCCCCTTATAGCTTTCCTTATTATTAGAAACGCCTTATAATTATAAGCCCTAATATACCGTAAGTTTTAAATAAGATAATTCTCTAAATAACTCTTCTATTAAGGGTTATAGGTTTTAAGCTAATAGAGCCTTTATTTAATCGGCTATATAGCTACCCCCTTATTTACTTTACAAGGCGTCTTATTAAGTAAGTAAATAGCCGTTTATATAGCTATTAGCTATATATTATAAGGGAAGCCTAATTATATAAGGAGGTAAGTAGCTATATAAGTTACGATACCTCCTAACCTCTCTATATAACCGTTTTAGTATACGTATACCGGAGAGGTAAATTAAATATTAATACTTTTAAATACTATATTATCCCGGAAGGCCTTAGTAAAGAGGGCCTTCTCGTAATCTATTAGGATAATTAATACTTTTAGATTAAAAGCTCGGGCGATATAGGCCGTAAATTTAACCTAAATAGATAGCAGATTCGTTTTATAAGGAATATCGTAGCCTCTCCTTTCCCTCGTAAAGCGGTAAGTAAAGAAAGCTAAATAATTCGATCTATTATACCTTACGCTTATATAGAATAGATTAAAAAAGATAATAGCTTAAGGGCGTTAAGGCTATAAGGCCTAATAGGGTACCTATAATTTCTCCTTCCTAAGTTTAGTAGTTATATAGATTTTATAATTAGTTATTAGGATAGCCTTATTAATATTAACCCCTAGTAACTTACTTAGTAAAGCTTATACCTCGACTTCTAGATAGCTTATATAAGTATGCTATAAGTCCTTATCTATTTTTACGATAAGTTAAGGGAGCTATAAGTTAACTAACGCTATTAAGGTTAGTTTAATAACTTAAAGCTATAGCTACTAAACCCTCGTAAGAGTATAATATAAAGTTACGTTATTCCTTAAATTATAAAGCTAGCTTATAAGATTATTTTAAGCGTAACCTTTTTCCGTAAAAACTATTAAAAAAATAAAATTAGTATTAAAGTTAAGGTTAAACTTAATATTTATAAGAGTTATATAATAACCCGTTTTAATTATAAATATAACTATACTTACTCCTAAAATAATAACCTTAATTATAATAATAATAAGATTAGCCTAGCTATTCGGGTTAAAAATATTAAATTAGTTAAGGGAGTTAAAAATATATATTAAGCACCTTTTATTAAGGAGAACGCTATTTTTTATCTCCGTACCTTTCGAAGTAAGATTCCTTAAAGCTATAAAAACGCCCGAGGTTTCCTTATCCCTCTATTAGCCGGTAATTCCTTTATTTTCCTTCTTTTATTAATTAACTTTCTATTAAGTTAATTAATTATAAGCTACCTTATTTATAACTTATTAAAGAAAGTTATTGTTAAGATTAATCCGATCTTATAGAAAAGGAGGGATTAAGTTAAGGAGGATATAAAAGTACCGCCTCTAATAATTTTCCTTCTTCTTAAACTCTTAAAAATATTTTTAGCTATATTAAGTATAAACTTAAGCGTTATATTCTCTAATATCGTTAGTTAAAGAAGAAAGGGCCTAAGATATTAGGCAGCTATTATAATCTTTATTTTATAAAATATTTACTTTTATCTATTATTTAAAATTATCGTAAATAATAAAAGCTATTTTTTTCTTAGTTTGATTAGGCTTAGGGGCCTTATAATTAGCCCTCCTAAACTCCTAAAAAATATTAATAAATTAAGGAGCTTTTCCGCGGTCTTTATAGTAGACTAAATCGAGGTTATATTATATTATTTATATAAATAAGAGATACTAATCCCTTATTATATAAATAAAATACTTAATATATACCTTATCGGTAAACCTTACGCTATTTAGTTATAAGTAAATCCGCTAAGCTTAGATTAATTAAATAACTTAGTTATTAATATTTTTTTTAAAAAGGTTTTATAAAAAAAGATCCCGTAACTTATTTTCGGCTAACTTATATTTAGCTATTTCTCCGGGCTATATAAGGGCTTAAAAGGTAATAAGTTTCTCCCTAAGGGAGAAATCCCCTTAGATTAGGGATTAATAAGTAGATAAGAGGCTTACTTAGATAAAGGGATTTATCCCCTCTAATACTTTCTTTATCTAATAGTATTTTTTTAGGTTTTCTTAGAAATTTAGAAAAGTAAATATTTTATATTTTTCTCTAAGTAGTTAAAAAGTCTTAGGGTTAGGGGTCTCGCTCCTTATTTAACCTCTTAAGCTTATAAATAAGATTTCTAGTTAATCCGGCTTTATAAGGGTCTCTTATATTTCTAAGTTTATAAAAGATTAAATATTATAGCTTTATATTATATTAATAATATTTTAATATTAGTTAGTTTAATTTTTAGAGTTTTTAAAAATAAAGGTAAGTTTAACTAATATCGTAAAATTTACTATTATATTAGTTATTATATTATTAAAATTATTAATTATAATTAAAAATTAATAAATTTAAAAGTTATAAATCCGCTAAAGAAAATAATAATAGCTTTATTTTTATAAAAGCTTAATTAATTAAGTAAATTTATAAAATATAAGCTATATAGGCTATAAAAATAGTAAAATTAAACGAATTAGATTAAAAAGTATTAACTAGGCTTATAACTATTAGATAAGAAAGAAGCGTATAAATTATATTAATTAATATACTTACCCTCTCTAAATAAAGGGAATTATCGTTATCTTTATATATATAATAAGAACTTTCCGTATCTGCCTCTTTAGCTATAATACCTTTATAAATAAGCCTTTATTCTTATAGCTTATATATTGCCCCGGATATAGCCCTTTTTCCTAATAGGAATTCCGTTTCCTAGGCTGCGGATCCGTTACTATAATGCTTACACGCCTTAAGGGATAATAAAAACACACGCCTAGCCCACCCTTGTCTTAGCCCTCTAATAGGTATATAGTATATGTGTGTGTGTGTATATTTAACGCTATAGAAGAGCCTAGGGGCGGAGCCCCTAAGACCTTCGCCTCCCGAGGGGCATAAGGCGCCGCATAACGCCTTACGTGCTAGTTATATAACTATATATATAAGTAAGCAGGTATTAATAGCTATATTATAGAAATTTAAGCCCTCTAATATTATATTAGATATATTAGGGGTAAGGGGATATAAGAGCTTATTACTTATAAAGTTCGCTAATATTAAGCTAAGTAAGAAAATAAAAAAATAATAAGTTTAAAATTTATTAAAGCTTAATTTAAAGCTATTAGAATTAATACTTATATTATACTTAAATTCTAATAAATTAAGTTTTAAGCTAGTATTACGCTATTACTTTTTCCTTTATTATTATAAGAATAAAAGCTTAGCTATAAGCTATAATAATTTAATAGTTACTAGTAAGCTTTCGTTAGCTATTAAAATAAAGTGCTAAGGAGGTTATTTAAGATAAATATTTTTAAAAAATAAGACTTAGCCGCTCTTATAGCGAATATTTTTTAATATTAGCTTAAGATATTTATAATATTAAGCTATAACTATTCTTACTAAAAAAAGAATTTAGTTTTCTTATAGAAAAGTAAATAAGTTAAGGATTTCCTTTTATTATAAGAGTAAAAAAGCTAAGTATTATTATAATAAAAGCGTTTATAATATTTAGTAAAATTCTTATAGCTAAAATATATAGTAAATAGCTTATATAGCTAAAAATAAAGTAATAACTTAATTTTTATTATAAGCTTAGTTATAGTAAATAATTTATACTTTTTATAATAATTAAGCTAATATTTCTATTATTAATAAGTAAAAGCTATAGCTTTATATAATTAAAGATCCTAGCTAACTTAAGCTAAGAAGAGGTTATTATATCTTAAGGGGCTATATAACGCTCCTCTATTAGTAAGGCGGTTAGCTATCTTATTACTTAAGATATTTTTATATTTAAGAATTTATTTAATAAAGACTTTACTTATATAAGTAAAAGCAGCTTAAAAAAAATAAATTTACTTTTACTAGGAAACGCTTATAAATATATTATTAAGTTAAGTAATAACTATTTAATTATTAAGGTAAATATATAATAATAAGGGGGGGGAAGTAGCGTTAGCCTCTATAATTTTAATAGCCGCTAGTAAACTTTCTAATACTCCCTAAACTTTTATATTATATATTTCTATATATAATAGCTATTTATAATTTTAAGTAAGTATAATATTATCTCTTTTTACGAAAAAGCTAAAGCTTATAATTACTTTAAGTTATTAAAAGGGCGAGGAGTTATATTAAGATTTATTAGTAAAAATAAGGAGGTTAGTTAGTAAAAGCTATTTTAACTAGTTAAGGAAGTTTTAGATAGTATTATCTTTTAAGGGGTAAGGGCCTTTATCTAAGCTATTATAATAAAGAGGTATTAGAAAAAAGTAAAGGAAAGCTAAGTAAAGAGAGAGGGTTCTTTATAATATAGTTAGCTAGCGCGGCAATTCCTAAAGTATATATTAGTTATAATAAGCCTTAGTAGCTAGTAAGTATAAAAGGTTAAGGTTATAAATATATATTATATACTTAAGCTATATTCTATTAAGGGTAATTTTTATTAAGGGAATATTAGCTTTTTAGAAAAAAGTTAAAATATTTATTATTTTCTAAACTAATAAGTAACTTTTAATAGTAAGGTTAAGTATTACTTATAGCTTAGTAGTTTAATTATAAAAGCTTATAAAGACCTCTTTTATTCTATTCTTTTTAATAAGTCTTATAGCCCTTAGCTATTAGACCTCGGCCTTAAAAAGCGCCTTAGTTTTAATAATAGCTTTAATAGCTTTTCGGGTAATAATAAGGGGGGTCCTACGCTAAACTTAACTAAGTCCCTTAATATATATAGCTATTTTCCTAGCTTTAGTAGCTTTTTTTTAGATATAATATTTCTAGTTAAAGCGTTTATTAAGCTAGAGGCTTAGCTAGTATATAGTTTCTAATAAAATAATTTAATACTTATTATAATAAAGGCTAGGTAATATTAATTATTATCGCTTAGTAAAATATATAACTTTAATCTTAGCTAAGTTAAAGTTAATATTATTATACTATTTTTAGTAAATAGTAATATTAAGTAAGCGTTAAGCTTTACGGCTAATTTTTTCTAAATCCTTACTAATTATAAATATATTATAATTATCCGTATATATAAAGCGGCTACTTAGCTTATTTAGTTAGTAAATTAAAGCGGTATAGAGTATATATAATATAAGGGAGATAGGGGAGCTTTATAATAAGCTATAAAAAAGCGAGTTTATTAAAGTAACTATCTTATTTAAGCGAATACTAATAAGCCTCCTTATTATAAAAAAGTTTACTTAACGGAGTAAATTATTAAGCTAGCCTTATAAGTATATTTATAAGAGGAGGCGGACTTAGAGGATTATATTAAAAATACTTTATATATTAGCTATAATAAAAATAGCTATTTTACCTTAGTTAAGGGTATCTTTAATATTATAAATAAAATAGCTAATAATATTAATAAATAACCTTATAAGTAAGGTACTTATATATTATAAGGAGACTACGCTATATTAAATATATTTCTAAATAATATAATAAATAAGGAGATATTTAAGCCCCTTATTAAGGTAAAATAGTAAAGCGATAAAGCGCTAGCTTTTAATTATACTAATATCTTACTTAAGCTTAAGGAGAAAAGTAACTTAAGCTTTCTTAAAAAGTAAAGGGTAATAGCTTAAGGTTAGGTAGCTTTAATATAGCGCGGTAATAGCTATTATAATATAAGTTTATATAGCTTTTAGTATTTTAATAATAATATTATTAATATTAAAAATTATATTACCTAAGCTATAAACTACTTTTATAATCTTAGCTTATATAAAATTATTATCTTAGAGGATTATTTATATAAAGTAAATATTATTAACTTAGTAATAGTTATTATTTTACGAGAACTTTTTTAGAAAATACCTTTAAAAAGTTATAGTTTTCTTAGTAAGCTTAATAATAAGCGCGCTATTAACTTATAAAAAAGGTAAGGCGGACTATAAGCGCCTCTTATATTAGTTAAATACTTAGTAAATATCCTTATCTAACGAGGCCTTAGTAATAATATCCTTATAATACTCCCTCTTTACTTTATAAACCTCCTTTTTTAAAGCTCTCTAAGTATTAAGGGCGCGGGTAATTTAAGGGCCTTAGTAGCGGGCTTATTATATAGCTATTATATTTTTTATATACTTAGGCGTTTACTACGTAGTTTACTTAAAGTTTAGCTTAGTTAGCTTATAAGTAAACTTTACTACTTATCTAAGGAGCGAGATAAGGGCTTCCGCTAACTTATTAAGGTTACTTATAGTAGCTATAGTAAAAGGGAGAGTAAGTATACTTACTTTTACTTATAAGGTAAAGTTAGCGATATTTTCGAGTAAGTCCTAAAAGATATATTATAAAAAAGGGGGGTTATTAGAGAGAAGGCTTTTTAATATTATAATAATAGTTTTATAATTAAAGCTTATATAAAAGTAATAAGCGACTATATTAAAAATAAAAAGGATATTAATAAGGATAAGGTTTAAGATATTCCCGTAATTATAAATAAGCTAGCTTAGCTTATTTAAGATAATAAGCTTATATTAATAAGTATAATTAGCTAAAGCTATAGCGCTAGCGTTTTATTCTTTTTAAGAGAGGTATAGTTATTATATATAATACTTAAAGTTAAAGTTTTTAATAATTATAATATATTCGTATAACTATTAGTTAAGGGGGATTTATAAGGTTTATAATTAATAAATATATAGTTAAATATAAGCGTTAAGGAAGGTAGTTTTACTAACTTAAACTTAGATTAGGTCCTTATAGCTGCTCTTACGGGTAATAAGCTTAAGCTATAAGTAAGCTTAATATCCCTTTTCTTAGCGAATATATATTAAAACTTAAAGCTTCTTAGCCTTATTAGTTTATAACGCTATAAGGGTAAAGTAATTAAACTTAATATAAAACTTAGTTTAATATTAAAAAGGTAAGTTATTATTATAAAAAAGCTCTTATAGAAAAACTATATTTATAATATTAGTAAAAGTAAATTATAAAGCGGTATTATATATAGTGCTATTTTTAGCTATATTAGCTTAGAATATTTTTAAATAATTCTTATTACTTATTTATTAATAATATACTTAAGTTATTAAAAATAAGCGGTATAGTAAATAATATAGCTTTTCTTATTTTTAAGTAAGGAGGTTATAATAGCGTTTTTTTTAGCAGCCTTATTTACTATCTTAACTTTTATTAAGTTAATATTTAAGCTAATACTAGTAAAGCTAAGTATTAGGGGTAGCGGTATTAAGGTTTTAGGGAACCTTTTAGCTATAAGCGGGGCGGGGGAGGGAGAAAAAAAGCTTATTAAGCTAGCTAAGTTATCCTTAAAGCCTAAGCTAAAAGTAAGCTCGCTATAATTAAGTTTAGAAACCTCTTTATTAATAATAATCTTTATAATATTAATATAAATCCTTATAAGCGGCGAAGTAAAATTATAAGCTTACTAAGCTTATTACTAAGCTTATTAGCTAAAGGGTATATTATTATCTAATAAGTTTATTACTAAGCTTTAAAAAGTAAGGAAAGCGGCGAGGCTTATTTTATAAATTTACTTTTACTAAGCTTAAGTAAGGTAGCTAAGAACTTTATTTTTTTAAATAAGCTTCGCTAAGTATTTCTTATATATAAAAATATAAGCCCTAAAGTAATTAGTATATTATATTAGCTTATTATATTTATTATATTTTTTCTTTTTATAAGTTTTATAATAAGCTAATTAGATATAAAATTTAGCTTTATATTAATTAAAATATTTAATATATTAAGTAAGTAAGGAGGTTTTATTAATTATATAAGCTAAGCTATTTATATTAAAAAGTTAAAAAAGCTTAACTATAAAGGGGAAAAAGATAATTTAAATAGCTACTAAGGGCTTATCTTATAAATTTTAGTTATTCGATAAATAATAGCTTATAAACTTAATTTTTATCTAAGCTTTAGCCTTATTACTAATAAGCTTAGCTATTAAAATAAGAGTCTTATTTATAAAATTATAAAAGTTTATTAAGATATTAAAGATAGCGTAAGTAGCTTATTTCTTAAAAATATTTACCTTATTATAGCTAATAGTAGTATAAATCTTCGCCGTATTTATAATAGTAAGCTTTTAAGCGTTAAGGTTAATAGCGGTAACTAAGAACCTTATCTTAGTAGCGTTTATAAAAAGGAAATCTAAAATTAATTAGCTAATAGCGTCTACTATAGCTTTACGAATTATAAAAAAAGGGGTTTAGTATTATATAATAAAAAAGTTAAAGCGGAGGAAAACCTTAAAATTTAGCTTTACTAGCTATATTTTTACTTTAATTATAATAGCGGTAATAATAGCTATAATTTCGTTTATTTTAGCTTTTTTTTATAGCTAAGGGAGTAAAGCTAATAAGCTAAATATAATATTAGCTTAAAATAAGAAAGCGCTAATAATATTATCTTACTTATAAGTAAAAATTTTAAATTATTAATTAATATTATAAATATATATAACGTATAGCGCGTTAAAGCTTATAGCTTATTAAAGTATATTTTTAATAGCGTTAGTAAAATAGCTAATATAAGCTTTAGCGTATTTTTTAAAAAAAAATAGCGTTATTAAAAATAATAATAATAGCTTATATAATATTCTTTTTAATAATATATTTTTAGCGAAGCTTTATAAATATTAGCGTAAAGCCGGTTATATAAATAAAAGTTATAAGATTATTATTAGTAAGTAAAACTTTCCTAAAGCTATAATTACTTTTCTCTCCGGAGGTTCTTTTTATTACCTTTATCTTACGGGGGGTAACTAGGACTACCCTAATATTATAGGCTATAGCGGCGAGTATCGCGGGCGATATACTAATCGTATATATTACGATTAGGGCCTAGGATAGTATCGTAATTATCGTTAAAGGTAAGGCCGAAGCTAGAATTAGGTATTAGTAGTATTTTAGTAGCAGTCTCCGCTAGGCACTAATAGCGGGGCGAAAACTTAGGTGATGTAGGAGGGAAGTGGCTTATAGGTATATAGTAGATAGGTAGGTAGGTAGGTAATTAATTATCCTGACACTGGCCGATATCAAGAATGCTCGTTTTGGTCCGGCGATAGAGAGAAAGGAAGGAATATTTCCTAACAGGCCGAGAAAAGAGCCCGACAGCTTCTTATTACTGACAGCTTTTCACATTTGATAGGGTCTGACATGACTGCTAGGCTGCTACTTGTACATACATACATACATATATAGGTATGTACACTACCGTATATGGACGTAGTATGTACTAGTATGCGTGTTGGAAGGAATATCCGTAGTATGTCCAGGTGCGATCCAGGTGCGACAGCTGTCACTGGTCGGCGCTATATTTGCATTTACACTGCCCAGACTTAGAGCCCATGGTAGGTTTCTTCAACCATGGGTTTGGGCACCGAAACGCGGCACTTCCAGGGCGAGAAAACCATCGTCTCCACTTTTCTTACGTTCATCTTTTGCTCTGAACTACCCACCTACTCCGTACCTATATACTCACCAAATGCCAATAGACATGGTCGAAGCAGCTAATCTAGGAAGGGCACTCAGGGACTCAAGGCGGGACGTGAGGAACTGTGATACCTTACAAGCCCTCTTATAGGCTCGACTGACCAACAGAGCATCTGAATATGTACTGTAGATACATACATACATACATACATAGGTAAATGCATAGCGCTCGACAGAACCTTTCCAAATAAAAAATGATAGTAAAAGGAAGTAATGAAAGGAAAAGGGAACAGGAGAACAAGAAACGTTTGCTTCTGTCATTACGGATTACACTCATCCGTTTCGTTAGGCCAATGACATGATCACGGCCGCTAGCGTCACTGCTTAGTCATTCTCCGACGTGTCTCCCTCACCCAGCATACGGATACGGCTCAATGTGTAAATGGCGCCACTAGCACCCCGATCAAGCAATCTTGCATTGTACCATGGCGCCTCGCGGCCAGGGAAAACAAGTCGTCGAACAGCTGCAAATAAGCCGCAAAAGGCCTCGCCCACCAGAACTTGACGGCGAAGACTCCGAGGACGAGCTTGGAAGCGATGACCTGCCATGGGAATGGCTCTGGGACATGGTGGTGCAACAGGGGCCGACGCGAAAAGGCGATGATGGCCATGATCATCAGCAGGTCGACAAGACTAGGAAGCAAGGTTCTTCTCGTCGTCAAATCGTTGGCGCGCGCACCGGAAACTTCGAGTGCCGCGTCGGCGACTGCGTGCTGCTCAAGGCTGAGGGTTCCAACGAGGCTTGGGTAGCCATCATCTGCGAGTTCGTCGAAGACGATGGCGAGGGCGAAAAGGCCGCCAATTTTATGTGGTTCTCTACCGAAAAGGAAATTCGGGACAGCGAGAGGAAGCGCAACGACTTTTACCGTGTATGCTGAAAAGGACCCATGCAGAAATCCTCCTCAGCTGGCTGACCCAGATTACACCAGAATGAGCTCTACATCTGCCCCTCGTGGGACGTCAACCCCCTGGCTTCCATCAATGGCAAGGCCAACGTCATGTCGCCGGCTATGTTTCACAACAAGTTTCCCTCGGGCAAGATACCGCGCCACTATCCAGACTTTGGCAAGACCTTCATCTGCCGCCGCGGCTGCAACACCCGAACGGCTACTTATACAGACGAGTTTGTCTGGGAGGACATCTACAATTGTGGCGACGACATCTTCGACCTGATCGAGCGCATCGAAAGAGACACAAAGCCTACCCGCGGACGTCGCAAGCCTCGAAGCCAGTCGCCACAGGAGACATCCGCCTATGTGCCCCCTCCCCAGACGCCGACGAAGCCAACGCCCAGGCCAGCCGTCACGCCAAAGTCGAGGCGGACCCAGACGACGCCGGGCTCGCGTACCCAAAAGAGGTTTGCTCGCTGCCTGGCTCTACTGCGGCCATTGTGCACGCACTGACGGTCCGCACAGGAGCGCTTCCAAACGGCTCGAGTTTACCCCGTTGGCTACACGGAAGCTTTCCCCGACCAGCGTCCAATCGTCTCCATTTCAGATCGCTCGCTCCCGACTACACGTCGCGTCTGTTCCAGCTAGTCTGCCGTGTCGCGAAGAAGAGTTCGCCCTCGTCTACTCCCATCTCGAAGCCGCCATCAGCGAAGGTGCGGGCAACTGCATCTACATATCAGGCACGCCGGGCACGGGTAAAACAGCCACTGTACGCGAGGTCATCTCTCGCTTAGAAGACGCCGTCGGGTCCGACGAGCTGGATGACTTTATCTTCGTCGAGATCAACGGCATGAAGATTACCGACCCTCACCAGTCGTATGCCTTGCTATGGGAGGCGCTCAAGGGTCAACGCACCAGTCAATCGCAGGCCTTGGATCTCCTGCAGCGCGAGTTCAGTAATCCTAGTCCGCGGCGCATTCCATGCGTTGTCCTAATGGACGAGCTTGACCAGCTAGTCACCAGGAACCAGGCTGTCATGTATAACTTCTTCAACTGGCCTACGTTGCGACACAGTCGTCTTATTGTCCTGGCCGTCGCAAACACCATGGATCTTCCCGAACGGACATTGAGCAACAAAATTAGTAGCCGATTGGGTATGTCCATCCAATGTGCCCCCCCCCCCCCCCCGACCGCTTTGGCTAGGCAGCCTTGCTAACAACCATGGCCCATCAATCCCTCTCGTTTAGGACTTACCCGCATTACCTTTCCAGGTTATACTCACGATCAACTTATTAAAATCATACAGTCGCGCCTCCAAGGCGTGCCTGGTAACGTTGTGGACCCGGACGCCGTACAATTTGCAAGTCGAAAGGTTGCGGCTGTCAGCGGAGACGCTAGACGGGCCCTCGACATCTGCCGCAGGGCCGTCGAGCTTGCCGAGGGCGACGCCCGTGGCGATCCGCAAACACCGACCAAGACAGGGTCCCAGAACCTGACGCGACGAGGGAGAGTGACCATTGCCACCATCAAGAAGGCGATTAACGAGGCGACTACCAGCCCCGTTCAACAACATCTCCGTGCTCTACCCCTCATGTCCAAGCTTTTCGTGGCAGCGCTGCTGCTCAGGATCCGGAGGACCGGTCTCGTTGAGACGACATATGGGGAGGTCCTAGACCAGCTACAACGCACGATGGCTAATTCGGCACCTTCAAATCCCACCATGACTATGATGCTTGTCCACAGTTCGAAGGGAGCTCGGGGAGGTCGCCATCGGCCCGTGACGAGGCCAGGCCACATTCACACAGTAGCGTTGGACCTAGTCGCCGCTGGATTGATTCACTTGGAACATCATCGTGCGGAGAGATCAAGTAAGTTGCGCCTGGCGATAGCCGATGACGAGGTGACGATGGCCCTCCGCGACGATACCGATCTCAAGGCCATGGGTATCAGTATTTGCACATAGTAAGCCGGAAGGAAAATCGATACATTCTCGTCTTGATGTCCCCGGAAAGGCCATCTCGCCATATGCAAGGTGATGTGACGAAGTTCCAACAACCGGCAGTCAAAATCTACGCCGCGCTATACTCGATGTCCACTGAATAGGGTGAGTTTCCGCCGTAGCCGTGTCGTCGGGCTTCCATATTTTGACTGACAAACTAACGTCAGCATGAGACGCCAAAAATCAGCAGATGAGAAAAGTGAGAGGACGCACTAGTCTTGTCTGCCTCGCCGCAGATGAGACGCAGCCCCGAGCGGTCAAAGGTGGAGCTCATGATGCCCGACTCGGCGTCGAGGGAACCGGGCTGTGCCGTAGTATCGAGAGCCTGGAAGCGATAGCCCGATTTCCAGTCCCAGAAGCTCATTGAGCCATTGTCGCCTTGTATGGAGGAAGTCAGTTGCTATGGAACAGGGCCGAGTTCACTAGAAGACTAAGCGATGTAACGCACCTCCCGAGAAGAAGACGTTGTTTTGATTTACGCTCAACGTGTTGATGATTGAGTTTTGCCCCTCGAAATTCTGCATAAATGCGCCTTCGGGGCACTTCCACTGTTTGATGCTTCCGGTACTCGCGCTCGCAAAGGTGAACTCGGACGGATGCAAGGCTAGTGATCGTACACCTTTCTTGTGGTGGGTTAAAACTCCCATCGTCTTGCCGGCGGCGAGATCCCAAAGCCGCACGGTGGAGTCGAGGGAGCCGGTAATGACCTGAGGGTCAGCCTCTTGGCACTTGACATCTGTGACGGTCTGGGTGTGGCCGGAAAGGACATGGATGTTGCTTCTCGTCCGCATGTCCCAGACCCGAGCAACGCCGTCTCGGCCGCCTGTGACAAGGACGTCCAGTGTGGGGTGCAGAGACAGAGAGTAGACACCACTCAGGTGGCCGTGGTAGTGACGGATGACCTTGTTGGTCTCGAGATCCCAGCACTTGACCATTTTGTCCTCGCCGCAGGAGAAAAGGTATGGATGGCGCGGCGAGATGGCCAGGCCGCGAACGGTACTGATGTGTCCCGTGAGTGTCAGGAGCAGGGTGCCCTGAGCGAGATCCCAAAGCTTGATGGTCCTATCTCCTGCGCCGCTGGCGAACCACTTGTTGTCCGGCTCGACGGCAAGGCTGCGAACCCAGCCTAAGTGGCCAGAAATGACCCTCATCAGCTTCCAGGGCGGGTGCCACTCGGGCTTCTGCTGGTGATACTGCTTCCCGCCTCTCGTAGCCAGACTCATGCTCGTTCCGTTGGATTCCGAGTTACCGCCCGAGGCACTGGCCCCGGAGCCGAGGGGGCTCCCTCCTTCGAGTAAGGCCTGCTGCGTCCTGCCGGCGAGCGGTTTCGTCGCCTTGACGAGGGCCTTTGAGGGCTTCTTCGTCGGGAGTTTCGCTGCCAATGAAGGCGGTAGTGTCTCAGAAGCGGCGTATTCGGCCGAAAACTTGCGCTTCATGAGGTAGTCTTCCAGGGTGTCGTCTGGAGAGAGCTTCGCACGCTTAGCGTTGGGTTGGCCAGCGGCCGCGCGGGTGTATAGCCTTTGCGACGCCATGGCATTTCCAGAGGCGAGCACGCCGAGCTGCGCCAATTCACTTGGTAGTAGCTGCGTCTCCATGTCGCCTGGCTTCTGAAGAAGATCAGTCATGTACGATCAGTGATACTGATGGAAGCTGCAGCGTGGATGATACATACCTAGTCGAAGCGCTGACAGAATGTTACTCACGTGATATAGAACGTGACTTGGAAATTCTTACATGGTTGTCAAACGACACCGTCACATTACTCGCGAGTCACGGCTTACGCTGAGCACTAGGCACCTAGGGACGTCTGTATCTACTATACATGCATTAGTGTGGTACGCATCCCCCATCCCCTCAACTTCTTCTCTATCAGCATCGTTCTACAGACGTACACTGAACCTCAGAAAAGCTCTTCCTTCATCTGGAGCCTCATCCCCTCGACCAAGAATAACGCGGACCTCGGGTGCCATGGATCAAGACACAGCCATCGACCCGTTTCCGCTGCAGACTGCTGCACGCCTGGGCCAAGGTGAGCAGACGGCATCAACTGCCCGCGGATAGAGTAGCTTCTTACACCTTCTAGTGGCCAAGGCCGAAGCGCTTCTTCAGGTGCGGAAACATTTTCTACATTCTCTCGTCTTCAAAAGAAGTAGACTGTCCATCGTCGTCGGAAGCTCATACCTTCTTCCGACAATAGACAGACCCGAAACTCTCGATTTGCAAGGACAACGATGGACGATATCCCATCCACTGGGCCGCCTCGTCGAATTCCCTTGATGTTGTCCTTCTACTGGCCAACCAAGCCAGCTTCGATCCAGATGTTCAGGTTAGTTCTCGCATACTGATTGCAGTTCGGATATAGAGCGGGGGGGAGCTTATTATTTACTTCCTCTCCCCGTGCAGGATAGTAGCGGCTGGACGCCGCTCATGATCTCTGCCAGCGTCCCAGACAGCGAGCCCGTCCTCAAATTATTGCTGCAAAAGGGCGCCTATGTGGACGAGAAGAGTGACCTCCTACCTGCCCACCTTCGCCCCTCCCCCCCCCCCCCCCCCCCCCCCCCCCCCCCCCCCCCCCCCCCCCCCCCCCCCCCCCCCCCCCCCCCCCCCCCCCCCC